>JAOPJL010000155.1:5675438-5686290 GCA_027123545.1 Trisopterus esmarkii | reverse complement strand
ATATGCATTTAATTTCATGCAACAGGCCCTATCATTGCATTCTCGGCTGAATGGAGTAGATACATATATATATATATATATATATATATATATATAAAATCTGGAATTCAATATACAAATAATACAATAAATAACCCAAATACAAAAGTTATGTTAAGAAATCTTTATTTTTCATTATGTAAAGGTTTGGTGCATTATTTTAATGATGTACTTTTTATTTTTCATACATTTTAAGCAGGTTAAACTTCAACAGTTGTGAGTAGTATCAAAAGTAGTATCTAAGTAGACTGAATGTGTTAAAACAATTATTAATGTTAGATAGCTGGCAGTTTAAAGATTTGCATTAAAATAACAACAGGCTAATTTAAAAAATCTCTCCTACATTACATACAAAAACAATTGTCCATTACATAGCAAGAATATATATTCCCTAATATGTTAACACCAAACAAGAAACCCAACTTAAAAAAAACTGAAACAGTGAGTGTTATTCAGATTATAAGATTGGTTAAAATACAACATAAAAAAATACCCAAGATAAAAAGATAGCCCAATTTTGATTGTAACATTATTTAGCAAAAGCACTTTGAAAATCTGAAAATCTACTCAAATTATATTGCAACTACATAAAACAATCTCTTCGATGACTTCTCACCACCTCCTAAGTCAGATTTTGCATATTAAGAGAGAGAGTTAGTGCTGAATGATTTATTGACGGAAGAAGAAGAGAAACTCAAGGAGTACGACGATGTGTAATCTACACTGCCCCTACGGGAGCCGGCCCGGGAGCCCTGCCTGGACCCGGAGCGAGAGCCCGGGTTGGACACGTTGTACGGGCTACTGATCCCCTTTGAGGATACGGAGGTGGCTTGGAGCATCTTCATGCCGTTGCTCTCTTCCACCATGCAGCCATCCATAGCCTGCTTGTAGGAGATCTTCAGCTTTGTTTTGGGACAGGTCAGGTTCTTCTGGTGGTTCTGTGTATCCTGGAGCTTCTGGGCTTCTCGGCCATCCAGCCACTTCCTGCGAATGGCCTCTTCAATAGAGATACGCCGCCCAGAGCCAGGCTCCAGCAAGCCACCTGTCAGGTACTGGAATTCTAGAAATCTTTGGCCTGCTTCGTAAGGCAGCCATTTCTCCTTCATCGCCTCGGCTGCTGACATCTTCCTTTTGCTCTTCACGTCCTCAAAGCCGGTGAAGGCCTTCTGGGAGGCTTTCAGCTTAGGAGCCATATCTTCATCAATGATGGACTGATGGACTGCATCCTGAATAGAAAGCCGCTGGCTAGTAGAAGGGTTGATAAGTCCCCCTGTGCTGGCCTGAGCCTCCAACAACCTCTGTGCAGTGATGGTGTCCACTATGCCCCTTCTGTAGCCCTCCGAAATGGTGATCTTTTCCAGGGTCTCTGTGTCAAATATGGCGGCCACGGGGCTTAGGTCATCGAACATCTCAGCTGGAGAGAGGGTGATGGAGATGCTGTTGAAGCGCTTGCGGACTGTTGGGGAGGACGGCCTGGCCTGGGTGGGGCTGGTACAGGTGGCCACATCATCAACGGAGCTGGCTGTAATGCTCATCTCTCTACTACTGCTTTTTTGAGTTATGAGGTCAGCGAACTGGGTCAGAGTGATGTTTCCACTGCGGTACTTGTCCAAGGAGGCTTGATCGATTGCACCACGTTCCAGGTACTCATTGATGTCGTACTGAGTTCCTGTTTTCTTATCCACCAGCACCACACGGACGGATCCATCGTCTCCCTTGACTGTGATCTCCTCCCACTCGCACTCCTGCTCCGACAGGTCGAGGAAGGTGTCGTAGTCAATGAGCTCACGGTGGAAGGCCTCCCTCACGGACATCTCCAACCCTGTGTCAGGGTCCACAATCACCACCCTTCTCTTCCGGAGCACGTTTTTGCGGCTCTCGCTATACTCCTGAGTCTTCTTGCTCTTGTCTATCAGCGCCAGGAGAATTAGACCTGTTTTGGGATCTTTGATGCACCTTTCCTTTAGCTGTAGATACGTCAAGTTCTCCTTGGTGTTAGGGTCAAAGAAGCCTTTTGTGTCGTCTCCTTCATAGGTTAAGATCTCATTCATCTCTTGGTTGAAGTAGCCCCTTTTGTAGGCCATATCAACATCAATACGATGGCTCTCTTTCGGGTCAATAATGCCGCCACTTGCAATTTGTGCCTCCAGCAGACGAATTCCATGGCCCTTTTCAATTAGATCTTTGTCTATGGCCTGGAAAAGGGAGATTTTATTCCCTGTTTCTGGATCTGTGTATCCAACAACAGCCTTCTCTGCAGAAATCAGCTTCATCTTGAACTCGTTCCCAACCAGACCTCTCTTAACTGCCTCCTCCACTGTCAGAAAAACATTGTTGACTGGATCAATCATGAAACCAGAGGCAGCCTGGGCCTCAAGAAGCTCAAGGGTAGTGCCTCTCATGATCAAGCCTTCTTTCATGGCCATGTAGAAGGGCATGGTTCTGTCTTTGGCTTCATCATAGATCCCTGCAATACAAGAAGAGCCGTAAAGGTAGTTCTTCAGCCTGTCTTCAATATCTTGGCTAGTGAGGGTGCCCTGGTTAACTTTCTCCAGGTCAGCCTTACTCAGAAGCTCGGAGGCAACCAACTCTGTGATGGAAACTTCACCACGAAGCCCCTTCACAGTCATGCATTTTTCTGCTTGAGCCGGGAACAGAAGAAGGCCAGAGACTGAATCGATTTTACACTTCAACTTCAAATCACTATAGCTTATCTTATTCCCTGAAGTTGGATCCAGGTAACAGGCAGGCTTCTTGTTCAGACTCATGTAAAGGTCCTCGTCAATAAGGTTGCGGTCCAAAGCCAGATCTTTGGGCAGGAACACGCCAAGTACTGGGTCAATGATGCCGCCAACAGACTCCTGAGCTTGCAGCAAACGAATTGCAGTCGGCTTGTCAATGCGACCCTGTTTTAGAACCTGACCAACAGACAGCAACTTGCCACTGAATGGATCTTTGAATCCTGTGCTGGCTGCTTCAGCTGTCAGCAAGACATCTCTATCTTCTGCATCTACAATTCCTCTGGTGCAGGCAGTATCCACAGGCATCTTTTCGTTGAATGCTGGGTCCACGATATAGCCGGTTGCAGCTTGGGCCTCCAATAACATAAGGGCACACTCTGGGCTGAGTTGACCTTTGGTTTTGGCTTCTGTGAAGGGCATTTTGCCCTGAGCCCCTCTTGTCATGCCAGCAATGATACCAGTACCCTTCAGACTCAGCTGGATGTCCACGGTAACCTCTTCTACTGTCTTCCTGCCACTGAGAAGCATTTCTAGAGTTGATTTATTGATTATACCGCAGTCACAGAGCTGGTGGGCTGTAACTTTGCGGCGCACTCCTTCAAACAACAACTTGGATGGATCTATTGTTGAGATCTTCTCGGATGCACTCTGTTGCAACATCAGTATCTCTCTCTCCAGTGTCGTTCTCTTCAAAGACATTTCCCTGGCCTCCTTTTCAGAGATCAGCAGCTGACTCTGGTACGTCTCCTCAAGGGTCCTCAACTCCCTCTTCAGCCTCTCCACCTCGCCCTTCATGGAAGCCCTTTCTCGTTCAGCCCTTTCCCGGTCGGAGTCCCCCTGCTTCTTCTCGCTGTCCCTCTGCTCATACTGGCTCTTGAAATGGGCCAGGTCTTTGCGCACAGAAGTGTTTTCGTCCACCAGGCGCTGCTTGTTGCGAAGCTCCGTCTCCAGTGAGAGTTTAATGCGGGTGAGCTCCTCCTCAATGCGCTGCTGCCGGATTTTGTCTTGCTCCATCATTTTCATCTTGCTCAGCAGACCCTCCTTCTCTTGCTTCAGCTCAGTGCAGCTGCTTTTGGATTCATGAATCATCATTGATGTCTGTGGAGACATAAGAAAAACACAAATTAGATTCCAATTTAAAGGATTTAATTTCACTAAATATTTCCCAATTCCCTTTTGTTAAGGTGTAGCAAACAGTATGAAAGCAAATTATTCATACTTTTGGAAAAAAAGGGTTAGGACATGCAATGCAAGTACAAATGGACATGAACATGATATTCTTCATTCGCATTAGTATGCAATTACATCCTTATGCAGTTATGTGGCAGGTGATGGCTTCTTTAATTGCAGTGCAGTTAATGATTGGTTGATGGCCCAAATTATTCAAAATAAATCATATTTTGAAATTGGGAAGCAAATGATGCATTGTGTGAAGCATGAAGCATTTTAATTCCTTATACCTATGCATGCAAGAGAGAACAAAACTAGTTTAACTAGGATTATTCCTCAGCGCAAGTGTACCTCAATGGATTGCTTTTGGATTTTGTCTATTTCCAACTTAAGTTTTTCTCTCTCCTTGGTCAGGTCATTGATGAAAGACTCTAGTTCCATGGTTCTCTTGCTGCTGTTCTGGAGCTGTAAATGTAAAGCCCTGATCTGGGTGCGACTCTCTTCGTCTACACTCTCTGTGTTTGCCCTCAGGTCATCTCTGTCCTGCTTCGTGGTCCGAAGCTCCTCTTCCAGTCTCAGCCTCTCTTTGGTGATGCTCTGTGTCTGGCTCTTCAGCCTATCGATCTCCGCCGTGCTTTCATTCAGCAGGCGACTTTTCTCCTCAATGGTCTTATACAGGGTCTCACTCCTCTGGTTGAGCTCACGGTAACGGCCCTGTTCCTGCAGCAGCTGCTGCTTCACTTGCTTTAGCTCTTCCGTCATCTGGTTCAGTTTGTCGGTGGTGAGCCTCAAATCCCGGACGCTCTTATCTAGGGCCTCCTGGAGGGCCTTGACGTCCATGCTATGTTTTCTCTCGCAATGGGATGCCTCCTCTTGAATGCTTCGCAGGCTGGAAATGGTTGTGGTGTGCTCTCGGCAGGAGATCCTCATCTTCTCGAGCTCGGCGTCAAGCCTCTTCCTGCGAGTGAGCTCCTCTTGGTAAGCCATCTTCTGCTTTTGCAGCTGGGACTCCATGGCGTCCAGTGCGCACTGCAATTCCTGGGTTTGGCTCTGCAGCCTGGCAGCACTCTGCTCCACTTGGATTTTTGAACTGGTCGTTTTCTCCAGCTGCAAGTGGATGACAGATCTCTCCTTCTCCGAAGCCTGGAGCTGGTTCATTGCATCAATGTGAGCCGTGTTTTTCATCTGAAGTTCTGTCTGGACCTTCCTCAACTGACTGATCTCCATCTCAAAGCTTCTCCTCTTCCTCTCTTCCTCCTCCAGGCTCTGCTTGAGGAGACTAATCTTTCTAGCCATCTCCTGATTGACGCTATGTGCCTCCTTTAGCCTGAGGTCATCCTCTCCACTCCTCTGGACCAGGGTCCTCATCTGCACCTCTATCTCACTACGCCTCCTAATCTCCTCGGTTATCATTTCCCTCTGCTGGTGGACTTCCTGTTCTGCCTTGCCCTTCTGCTCATCTTTCTGGGCTATGGACAGCCTGAGTCTCCTCAACTCGTCCTCTAGGTCCCTCTTCTCTTCCGTGAGTCGGTCACACATCAGCCGGACCCCGGCGGCATCTTCCTCCCTTTGCTGCGAGGACAGCTGGACAGACGTCTTGGTGACGTGGATCTCCGTCTCGAAGGTCTGTTGGAGTTGACTAATCTCCTGCTTGTGCTGAGTTCTTACCTTTGACATCTCTGACTCTGTCCCGCGGCGGCGTGCCACCTCCTCCTCCAGCTGTATCCTCAGCCTTTCTAGTTCACGTTCCTTGTCTTTCACCAACTTCTCAAGGTCAATCTTCGACCAGTTCAGCTCCTCAAGCTCCTTCTGCCTGCGGCGCACAGCAGACTCATACTCCTCCTGCTGACTGAGGTAACGTTCTTCAGCAAGCCTCCTCTTGCGCACCTCTTCATCCAGCTGGTACTGGAGCCGGGACAGCTTGTCATTGAGATCCTTTAGCTGGCTTTGGGTGCTGTCCAGACTCTCCCTGGTCGCGTTGACCTGGATGGCTGAGGTCATCTTCACCTCTTCCAGAGAGATGAGTTTTTCCTTGGACTGATTGAGCTCCAGCTTATAGCGAGCCATCAAGTCCTCCAGAGACTGGTTCTTCTGGTTGCAGTCCTGGAAGGACCCCTTCAGTCGTCTCAGTTCTTCCTCCAGGAGCTCAATCTTGGTGTTCCTCATCTGGAGGGGTCATAAAGTAGAGCAAGTCAACAGAGCCGTTTTCACCAAGCAAAATTTTTTCTCTATTAAGAAATTCGGTGCAATAAAATATTAAGGTCTCATTGTTGTTCAAAGCCTTGGAATAAGAACCAATGCATGACGTCTGGAGCCTGAGTAAGCTTTACCTTCAGCTCTTCCATACTCTTGAGCATCTCTCCTAGGAACCTATGATAGTCACCGGAGCGGGTCAGGAGTTCCACGTAGTTTGAGTGAAGCAGTGTCGCCTTGTAAAAAAACAATTATCGGATGATAAGTATCGGCTCACCCAAATTCAAGTGAAAGTGTACAGTGCAGCAACGTCATTAAACAGGAGATTAATTTGCCGATGACAGCTCCCATAGTCAATAGTCAACAGTGTTTCGACACACCACATCTTAGCTAGTAAATACAGAATACTACAGATAATACAAATGAAGGAAAACATTTGGTCAATTCTCTATAACTAATAACTAAAAAATCAGCCCCTTGTTGATGGGTAACAGTAAACTGATGTGGGACCAAAGGACCTACCTCTTGCCTGACCGTAGTGGCAGGAGACTTTAGCATTGTTCTCTTGATGGGAACGTTGAGCAATGTCTCCAGACCTGCACTGTATGAGGCCAGCTGTAGCTCATAGTCCTGCACAGACACAACAAGGGATACATATATAGTTACACACAATTCCAACTCGACAGTCCTACTGTACCGTCAGGGGCATGTGACAACCAATTGAAACATTGTACATTAATACTAACCTTAATGGAAGAAGCACAAATCTCTGCGTCCTTCTGAACATCCTCCACTTTCTGTTGCTTTCCTTTGATTTCATTATGAAGCACCTGCGTAAAAAGTGAATGATCATTAAGATAGACTCATGGCAGCTGATTATCACGCTTATAAGCTTATCACGTTCCTTGTAGAAGGACTTAATCTTTCATCTTCTGTCATCTTACTTACAGTAATGATAAGATCCCTTGGCAGTAAGATAGTGGTCAATAATAACAATAATAATTCAGTTCTTCAAACATTTTGGTTTGTCAAGGGAATACAATTTGCCTGTTCAGTTATGAGTCTCATCTTGGACGATTTCCCAATTAATCGCAAGCATAATAATAATAATTATTATAATAATACAATTATAATAATAAACACACATCTTGTTATACTATTTATTGATCTCATATTATTTAAGTTTTACCGTCAAAAGTATCTTTAACTTGTTCAGACTTACGTTACAAATAAAATACGACAAACATCATAACAAATAAATGAACACATAACAACTGTGAGAGTGGATGTCTTCCATCCAGCAGCACGGTGTGATTCCGTGTGACTGTGTGGAGCGGAAACAACATGCCTTCTGTTGGTTGAGGTGATCCATCAGAGCCGGGACGTCGGTGAACTTGACCGCCTGTAGGCTGTCCTGTCGTATCCGGGTATTGTCTATCCATGTCTCCAGGTTACCGCTGGTCTGCTGGTAATGTCTCAGCTCCTTGTCCTGCTTCTCCAGGTCCCACATTCTGCAGGGGGAGGGGGGGAGGGGGGGAGGAGGAAAGAGTGTGCGGAAGAGGAAATGAAGGCGTGGGTGGTGGAATGGTATGGTGGAGTATTTTTAGGGCTCTTTTTGAGTGGAGAAAAGAGGATGTAAGCACGCAGGTCTAGGCTGTCTAGGATGTGGCTGCGTTTCAACGCCATCTCAAGGCCATTTTGTATAGTCAATGTGTCAGACATTTTGTCCAAGGGTGTGTGTGTGTGTTTTTGTGGTGCTGTTTGTGTTTTTCCCATCTTGTCGTGTCCATCTTGTTTCATCATATACTATTTGAGAATAATAATAATAATAATAATAATAATAATAATAATAATAAATTATTACTATATATAATTACATAATAATTAAATATATATATATTTTTTCGATTATTTAATGTGCTATTTGTATCAATATTATTACTTTAACTTATATGTACATTTATTTTAGCATTTATAAATAATAATATTTATAATCTTACCTGTTGTCAATCTGAGCCTGGATGCGGCGCCAGCGGTCGTTGACCTGGTCCACCTGCTCAGTGTACTTGGTCAGATCCACGTCACACTTGTGAAAGTTCTGGGAGATCTGGCTGTTGTACTGCACCGCCGAGGCCAGCTCAGAGTCCATGGCAGATAGCAGGTCTCTCTTCTGGTCCAGCTCCAGCTTCATTTGCTATGGGGCCGCATAAAGAACATTGTCGTTCAAAAACACACACCTTTCATTTGAAGGCTTGATGGTTGACGTTTATCTCTACATGACTAAAGCATTTTTTTATTAAAAAAAAGATGATGCTATATATCATTATCAGTGGGAAATAGAAAATAGCTAGATGAAATAATACCAGAATAAACACCAAAATACCTTCACCATGTATCGTATTCATCGTGTATGACACAACGTCATCTCATCATAGATAATAAAAAAAGGTATGAAATAAAATGCATTATTATAATAATTATTATTATTATTATTAATAGTTACGCTAAATATTTGTATTCGTCAAGATTCTGCAGAACAAGAAAACACAAACCTTAAGGGTGGTTCGGTACTCATCCACCTCACGGGTGTCGAGGGAGGTGGTGTCCTTCTCCGTCAGCATCACCTCATTCACCTGCACCACGTCCAGGGCCTGGTTCATGTTCTGCAGCACGCCTTTCAGGGAGGACAGCCTGCGCACAACGCGACAACAATTACAATCAATTACACACCAACCTTAGTGACTACCTTATCCTTCACGTTGGGTTACATTAAGGGCTGGTCATGGAGCACACGGAAGGCCACACTTAAAGGAACAACTCTAAGCCCAAATCACACAGTGAGCAGATTTCAGTTCCTTTTTGTAGCACATGGAAATCTTAACATGAGGTTCTATAATACTTAATGCAATACATTTTGAAAACATTTTTCAAGACTCATTAAGTCGCAAATAAAACCACTCGCATTCAAAAGGCCCAAATGATGAGTAGTCGAGCAGATAAGAAAGTCCAGGGAAACTGTGTTTCTCGTTATGCACCTGGCCTTCCACTGACTACCATTGTGGTCTTTATGCTGCCGTTGAAACACTTTTGATTATTTTCTGTTCAGCCAATAAAGTCTGACTATGCACTGTAAAAAAAAATCCCCAATTCTTCAGTTGAGAGAGAGAAAGAGACTATGCTGAATTGATTGTAAACTTGTTTCTCCACAAAACTATATTTTTACGTGCATGCCTGACAATGGCTATCTGCTTCGGGCGCTATGCTCAGTCAGTCTCCATCCATATAAGATTGAAGAAGGTTTACAAGGTGGATGACTTCACCTGTTGAAGTAAGAGTTGTTCAGGCCTTGCAGATCCCTGATCCTCATGTTGATGTAGTCCAGCTGAGAGCGCAGGTACTTGGCCTGCTCTGAGTCGGCAGGGATCCCATCCAGCTGCTTCAGGATCCTCTCTCTCAGACGGATGTACTCGTCGTGGAGGGAGTCCAGGTCCTTGCTCACCACCTAGCCACCACAGCACATAGAATGAAAGGTTTTCATTCAAACGAGTACACTTGCTTTTAGGGGTTGGTCAAAAATATCGACACGGTGATATATCCTCGCCCTTCTTTGTGTGACACGAGAATCGATACACTGGTGCCAAACATAGATTTGTTTTATTTTTTGTTTTGCTTGATTGAAATGATTATTTTTCAATTTATTTTTGCATTTTTAAGCTTTATTCATTCAGAGTTAGAGTTAGAAAGGGCCGCCCCCAAATATAGCTATTTTAATCAATAAAATAAGGCTCTCTAACAGACCTCCCTGCTCCCAGTGTCACCACTTCGTTGCTCCACGAGGTGGCGCTCAACACAACGATCGAGGGAACCTCGAACGGAAGTTAACTAGCCAAAGACAGTCTCTGAGAAGTTTGGACCATGAATAAAGACAGAAATCCAGCACTTTACCCTTTCACTGTAATTTTGTAGTCATATTTAAGACATATATTGTGATGTATTGCGATAAGGATTGTCTCACAATATATTGATTATCGCATTACCGCTGTATTGCGATGTTATCAGTATCGTGGGCCTTGTATCACATATCGTATCGCATCTTGAGGTACCCTGTGATTCCCTCCCCTACTTGCTAAAGGTGGTGTTATTGAAATGCTCCAGCAGAAGGCGATGGTCATCGGCATATGAATGGAAGCAAAAGAGTATAGGACCATATGGAGTAATGGCTGTAACAATAAGGGCCTATGCCATCGGGTAGACCGTCTTTGCACCAAAACACCATGCAGTACGATGACTGCATACAATTAGCGCAGGCAATCGAACCGCCAACGCCTTCAGCTGGGTCGACGTTCTGCTCCACCGATCGACCTCACATCAATAACCATTAATGACCACCGCCCCGGGTGGCAGTCCATCAGGCCACCACCGCCCGGGGGGGGGGGTTACGCACCTGCAGCTTCTGGAGGTGCAGGGAGCTCTCGCGCACGCCGTTCTCCCCCATGGGCAGGTGGAGGTGGTGGGTGAGGCTGCTCTCGGTGGCCTCCAGCCTCCGGCGCAGGTAGTCCAGGTCGTTGAGCAGGGTGAGGCTCAGGGTGCTGGGGGGCGGGGCGGGAGGAGGGACGGTCACCTTGGACACCTTCACCACTTTGACCGTATCCGTCTTGGGCGGCGTCACCACGACCACTTGAGGCGGAGCTGGGGCTGTGAACGAGCGC
>JAOPJL010000155.1:5604945-5616126 GCA_027123545.1 Trisopterus esmarkii | reverse complement strand
CAGTCCCACCACACACCCCCCCCAAACCACACTCCCTTTGCCAATCCTTGTGCTAGCTCTGTGAACCAGTCACTTTAAAATAAGACCATCATTGTTGTCGGAAGTTGCAGAGAAGACGGCGAGACGGGGGATGAGACACAGAGGGAGAGCCGTGTTATGCAGTGCTCTGAACGTCGCAGGTTTAGATTCCTTGTGTAGACTTTTCAGTACTGTCTGTACACCTGGCCCGTGGCGAACCATTGGTGCTGTTGGAGCATAACAATTATGTGAGTATTATAGTCATTGGTTTTCCAAGTCATGCTTATCCAGTGCCAATCAAGAGAAACTTGCCCTAAATACAGTTTTGTAACATTTACCTCAGAATGCATTCAGTGATACAAGTAAACCATAGCGAAAATAAAATATTCTGTCCTATCAACGTGTTGTGTTTCCTTTTAACCATTAACTTGAGGGTTAAGTGATATTTTAAAAACAATGAATGAATACTTCTATTCACTCATATACACACAAACAATAGTATTACAAATGAACTTCCATTTGGATTATGGTTGTTTATAAAACAATACACTACAGCTAACTATTGAAATAACAAATCTGGCAAATTGTAGCTTTAACTTTACTCTTTTCATATTGACATGCAAACTGGCAAGCCAACTCCCACAGGAAAATAACTGTTGGGCTGGACACTCGTTTATTGACTGCCAGATGCAGCCGTATTGACCATCTACAGGCTCTCCAACTCTTAATACTGCTTTAACACTGGTGTTTGTCAGACTTAACACTGTGTGTTAGGGCTCTGTCCTGGACATGACATGACACTGAAACACCTTAAATATGTGGACAATTCTACACTGAATATACAGAGAGGAATTTGATTACAGCTTGAAGGCAAGTTGCATTTGTCCTAGGCCTGGTCTATTTGGCTGAAAGACGATATAACTTGATATCGCTAACTATTGATCATATTAATTACCTAAAAAGACTAGGAATTACCATGCTGGATTTAAACACTTCTGTTTAACACTTAATATGACCTTACACTCTTCATTGATAGAAACTCCAATGTTGATATAATGAAAAACACTCAAATATTGTAAACAATTATGAAAGTGTGTTTGTGTAACAAATCCAGCTGCTAGATTTGGTGATCCAGTCGCTTATCGATATATATTGAACATGTTTCATATTGATATTGATCAAAAGTCTATCGCGATACGGTGATGGTTTATTGCCCAGGCCTAATTTGACCTCTAAGTGCCTTCTGACCACTGGCCTTTGAACCGAGATGCTCCCGGGTATCATGGTACTTTCTCAAAGATCCTCCCTGGCCTTTGAGGTCAGCAGTTCAGTGTGTTATGTGACCTGCTCCTGCATAGCAGTGCTGTCAACGCTCTCACAATAACCACTAATTATATCACTTACAGACATTTTACAAGAGCAAGATAGAAATGCACCCAAACAGCAGTAGACAATAAAATGCCCTGCTATATGATTAAACTAGCTTTGATTTATGAATTATTTTTTGAAAGGAGTAGAAATCTGTGAACTTGTAAAACAAGCAAATCCACCTTAACATGAACAAACAAAACAACTATTTTGGGAAGCAGGAACTTGTAACAAAATAACTTGATTCTCTCGTTATTCAATTCTAACGGAATGTCTAGGGGGCTGTAGATTAATTTACAAACTGACCACAATTATGCAACTATGGCATTTTATTATAACAAGAGGCGCAAAAACAAGTTAAACAAACATGTATTGCATACAATTGCCATGAAGTGGCCAATCATAATCACAATGACATTATCAACATAATTACCAGTACCCAAAACAGCAGTCATTGACCCTGAACTAAAATCAACAGTGCTTTAAAAGGGAGTCACAATATAAACTCTTTCGCATAACAAAAAATAAAGCATATCAAAAATACTTCCCGCCTTTTTTAATTGCCAGTCAATTATGAAACCACTGACACACATCGATTAAAAAAACGAAATCTATTATTTAGCAAACATTTTGTGCAAATTCAGTACACACAACCTTTTTCTTTTAGATAAAAATTGTTAGTAGTAGTACTACAAGCATTTTGCGATAAACCGTTGCTCTGGTCAACAGTAGAATTAACAACAAGCAACCAGTTTGAGCCCAACATAAACAAAACAAACAAATACATTTAAACATCTTAAAAAATAGTAGTATTATTAATACTAGTTATTGTTTAAAACCCATATTAATTAAGTCATACTGTCAAAATACAACGTAATTCTCAGAATACTGGCATCTGCAAGTTGGATTGATCAAAGAATACTCTGAATTAAGAGTATTTGTGTGAGTGTTTCTCTTTCTTCTGAGCATGATGTATACAGTATCTCAAAATAAAACTTGGAACCTGCCGTTTTGACAAAATGACCTCTATCTGTGTTTTAATCATATCTGAACGTTCTTGAAATAGGCCTTCCATTACACTTGATGTAATTTACCATAAGAAATATTTGTTCCAAAAATATTGAAGATTTAATAAAGACATGTGTGTTTTAAACACATTTTACTTGTTTTCATGTCTAGCTACAGGTTTTATCAAATTAATTACATGTTGCGTTATTTAATAGATTGCTAAATTTGATTGAACAGACTTGGATGATTGATAATGACAGGTGCTATCACAGTCTTGGTCATGTAATGCATGACAAAGCAAATACAAAGGGCTTGACAATCCAAACTGACGCTAAGCTCGAGAACTGGTTTCTACATTTCTCTCAGTCACAATGATCTTTTTATGTTGCGTAACAACGTTTTGGCTCCCTACGGCTATAGGCGTGGTCTTGACAGCAGAGTCCTTGTATGACCCTGCTGATGAACCCGGCTGGGATCTCACTGAGAAACTCGCTAATCCTTGATCTCTGACCTCCAACCCCGCCCCCGCCAGACCCTGACCCTCCAGCAGAACCGTCTGCACTAAGCCCCTGCTGCCTCCGGCAGCTGCAGACGCGGCGCCGCTCTCCAACAGCATCACCTGCTGCCTGGACAAGGATCCACCGGCGGAGCCGCCTTGAGAGACCCCTTGTGCCTTGGTGACTTGCTCTGTCGTCGTGGTGATGACCGTCTGCTCCGCCCCCTGCGAGACGGCCTGGCCCGTCCTGTCGGCGACGTAGCGCGGCTGGCTCCCCGCTCCCATCTGCGTCTCCACGAGTACCATGCCCTGCTGGGAACCTCCCACCTGCACCAGCCCCTGACCCAACCCCACCTGACCCAACGCCTGCGGGGCGCCTCCCGCCACCAGGACCATTTGAGGCCTCTGATCGACCACGTACATGGGGGCTGCCGCGTAGTACATGGGCTGCTGGATGAGCATTGTCTGACCAGCCATCACCATGTTGTCTTGGTACTGCATCCTTGGGAGGGTGGCTATTCCCTGCATTCCCCCCTGGACCAGGGTGGAGGATCCGGAAACTGCACTGGAGGTGTTGTGGGTGTTGAGGGTGTTAAGGGTGTTGAGGGTGTTTTGGGTGTTGATGGTGTTGACGTTGACGTGGTCCTTTTCTCTCGTGCTATCTGTGTGGGTGTGAGTGTGGGTGTGGCTGGAGGTGGATGGCCTGGCAGGGGACACCGGCCTGGGCTGAGGTGGAGGGACAGACAGCCCCACGTCCACAGAGGTCAAAGATGAGCCCCGGCAGATCTCGGCCAAGGTTTTGAACTTGGGTCCGAGGTCATCGAGGAACTGGAGGTCGTTGTCATTGTCCAGCATGCTGCAGCATCCCACGGAACCAGCTGGAGACCCCTGGCCCTCGTAGGCGAACGCCTGCAGAGCATCTACCTCCTGGGACTGTTGCGCACCATGGCTGGCTTTCTGCAAATACCGAAAAGTACAATTGGCACGTGTCAGTTCAAAGACAGCACAGTGCCTTGGGCGGAAACCAAAATCCTTTCCAGTTTCGTTAGGTATAATCTAGCAAAGAGGAACCCATCCATTTGAGTGCATAATGGGGGATTTGTTTTTCTGCAGTGGCCAGTCTAAATGTATTGATTTAAAACCTTTACAGACACTTTTAGAGTAAGTGAGGGCTTAGAAGAAAGACAACCATGTAGTTTGTTACTGTTCCAGGTGAAACCCCTAGGCCAATACATCAAAGTTGAAAAAGGATTTGGCAAAACAAATATGAAGTGAAAGAAACGGAAGCACCTGGTTCAACCGGATTTTAGATATTTCATTTAAAGTATGATTTGTTAGACCCCAGCAAAGAAACAGCTTCGACCACAAAATGACAAATTGCCAGACGTCTTCCATGACGGCACAAACCAATCGTTTTGAAATAAAGGTGTGCATTTTCCAATGGCTCTTAAACCTTTTTAAAATGTGGAGGCTTTATTTAATCATGCGTTAAAAACAACTTTGCGACCTGGAAACTGTCTCCCACGTCTTTAAACACAGCTGAAAGACAAGGCCAGGCGAGAAAGTCAACAAAAAAGCATATGTTAGTGTGTCTGACTCACGGTGGAGTAGTACTCGTGCAGGAACCCCTCCGACAGAGCCATGCCGTCGTACATCCCGCCTCTGTATCCGGAGCCCTGTTGGGATGTGTGATGGCCGTGTTGCCCAGTCATGGCTCCTGCTCCTGCCTCATAGTCCGTCTGCCTGCCCCCCCGGCCGTGCTGGTGGTACCCGCTGTAGTGATACATGCTTTCGGACGAGGTGAAGCCCCCTCCGGCCCCTCCGGCCCCTCCGGCTCCTCCTTCCATGCCCCAACCGTTGTTCGCACCTCCCAAGAACCCCATCCCTCCCGTTGTCTTCCCATCCGTGACTATGTGCCCGTGGTCCACCTCTGTTGGAATGCTCATGAGAGGAACCGTCTATAATATAAATAAAACGTTTCTGGTCAGAAACACTGGACTTATTTTAAAGAGGCGACAAACAAGGATGTTAATCCGAGCACTTATTACGGGTCTGTTCCTTTCATGTAACTTGGCACAGGTAGTCGATTTATCTCACTAGTAACTAGTAATAAGTAATAAAAGTAACTAGTAATAAAAGGATAATAATAATTAGTGTTATGAGTGACGCCTGTGCTTACGATGGACCCTTCAGCTAAAAAGTGTCTAATTGGAAAATAATACAACGATAAACATTATCAATACTTGACACGGCTGAACATATAACTTTGTGAACCTTACCTTGTCTTCCCCCTGTCCTTCAGTATGGTACGCAATCAACTGTTCTTTTGCATCAAAGGGTATGGCCTTGAAGTTCCCCATTGCTGCTGCACCTCCACAGAGACAGAACAGCAGCAGCAGGGGCAACACTGAAAGATATGGAAAAAAATATATATATAAGTCCAAACGGTTTCTGTAAAATTCAATCTCTGCCATGGTAACTGTCATATTAGGCGGACAATAGGACGGGCCATATTCGGGAATCTACAAATTAAATGTTAATCTGTAAAAAATAAAAATAAAACGTGCAGCATAGGTGTTTGCTGTACATGCTCAGTTTCACCCAGTTGAAAGTGGACCTCACTCAACATGTTTTTCCAGTTCCCTTCCATGAAGCGTGGACATCCTAGCTTTAGTACGTTAATATTTAGCTTCTTTTTTTTAAATTATTTTCCATACCTTATACACGTATCAAAAAACATCCATCATGACTACAATAATCTGTCTCTCTTTTACTGGGCGACACTGGTATGGGCACTGGGTATTTGCATGCATATCGTGACCGATCAGAGTCCATTCTAAGAGGGGTTTGGTCCCAAACAGCCCATGAACTCACAGAGCAGGAGCAGCAGTCCCAGGAGTAAGAGGAGGACGCCTGAGGCTCCGAATTTGGCGATACTTGTATTGCGGGCCACGCAGCTCTTGGTGTCTTCCAGGCAGGTACAGACTAGCACATCCAGCACCTGGGCATCTGCACACGACTTGCCCTGCTGGTCCATGATCACCAGGGTCACCGTATAGATGCCTGGCCACAGGTGGGCCTGGTCGCGAAGAATGATTGTGGTCTCTGTTAGAAGCGTCCAGAGGGTTAGCCTAGCGATTGTACTTAAAAACGTCTGCTAAATTGCATTTTCTTTTATGTAAATATGAGTCACTTTCTGGTTGCTACCGCACTATTCAACGACAACTTTTTACAACTTTGTGAAACACAAGGACTGAAAAAGAGTTGAATGACACTAGACGGAAAAAAGGATTCGAAAAGGAGGACTTACTGTTATACGGCTCGATGGTCCATTTTTGCTTGTTTTCAGAAATCACACTAAACTCAAAGGGGGATGAATTTGGGAACTCATCCTGGTCTACAGCGGTAACATAGACCAGGTTCTCATCAACACACATGGTCTGGCTGGTGACTGTCAGTTCTGGACAGTGGTCATTGTGGTCCTTCACTTGAATGGCGATGGTTCCTGTAGCTGTTTTGACGGGTGCATCTGGATGGAACATTGTAGTTTGCTTAATACAATTCCGGTCGATCCCCATCGTTTCAATAGTAATATACAAATTCACGTAAGAGAATCAGAATGAATCATCCCATTCGGCACTTACATTTGGTGATGCATATGATTTCGGCATAGTACGTTCCATTGATCAAGTACTTCGACTCGCGATCGGGTAATTTATTCAACTTAATGTCGGCTGTGTGTTCGTCGATAGTCAACCAGCCACCGACATCCTTCAGTTTAGCATACCTGAGTGAAAGAACATTTAAAAATACACTAACTTCACCGTGCATTTTACTCACATGATCACAACACAAAAATGGGGAGAAAGGACTGCCGGGCCTCACCAAACATTGGTAGCGATTTTGGACGTGTCGGTGTCAATGG
This sequence comes from Trisopterus esmarkii, assembly GCA_027123545.1. Taxonomy (NCBI): domain Eukaryota; kingdom Metazoa; phylum Chordata; class Actinopteri; order Gadiformes; family Gadidae; genus Trisopterus; species Trisopterus esmarkii. The sequence continues at coordinate 5,609,311 of JAOPJL010000155.1, read as the reverse complement.
CGGCATAGTTGGTGATGATCTTGTTGATGCTGACGGTGGCGCTGTCCTCAGAGATGGTCACCACCTTGACCTTGGGCTGAAAGCGGGGCCCTTCCTTCTGGTTCACAACGTTGATCTTGATGGGGTAGGTCTTCTGGCTCACCTCATGGCTGAAGCTGTACTTGGCCTTGTTGGAGACGCTCAGCTCCAGGTTGACCACTTTGAGTACCTCGTAGTCCAATGGCTGTGGAGTCAATCGGATAAACTGGTTCAAGTCGGTTAACTGTCGCAGTCTGATGCCCAGGGATACAAATTTGAGTTTTAGGATTAAATGGCCTTATATGGCCTGTTAGGCCCTTTGGGACTGTACCTGTGATTAGGGCTATACAAATAAAATGTAACTGAATTGAAACAAAGATGATTGCACATGAAGTGATGAATGTAAACTAAAGAGGTATGTTATTAGATGGTGGTCATTTGCATTTCATTTGACACATTGGTGTCAAAGGGGAACACAGAGGTGCACTCATACAACCCCTGCATTGTGGAACTGCACCTCAGAAGAATGACAGAATCATTGGTTCTCAAATTACGTATTTGGTTCATCAGTGTTTAAAGGAGGCAGAGCAACTCCCACATGCAGTGAATCAGTCGTGTACCCTCTGAATCATGATCACGCCCTCGTTGGTCTTGGAGTCGGTGGTGATGCTGAAATAGCCGGCTTCGTTCCCGGACACGAAGCTGAACACTGACAGCCAGTTGTCGGAATACATCATATCCAGATCTATGGCTTTGACCCTCATCACCTCCATGTTGACCGTGTTCTCCTCCACATGACATTCGTACTGCGAAGGCAAAACAATTAAGCAACCGAAATTGTGGACGGAAAATGGGAGACAAACTAAATAGTTTTCTTGATGTTCCCGTTGTTGTGTTCGATCGCACCATTTCGTTTTCCAGAGTGGGGATGTTGTCGTTAATGTCCAGGATTTTAATCACTACGTCACCCGTTGACGACCTTCCTCCAGTCATTCCGTTCAAGTCTGTCCCTTTTACAGTCAGAGTATATGTGTCTTTAGTCTGGAAAATGGGATAAGAACATTTAAAAATTTTGTTGATTCACGAAAATAAATCATAATTTGGCCTTTAATACTTTTACAAAGTGTATATTAAATTGCTGTAAGATTTACATATTATATCTCACCTGTGAACTATCATTAATAGAAATAAGTAAAATGTTAAAATGCATATGTGAACTTTACATCCTTGCCTTGCCTTGCTAATAATTATTATTATTGTATGATTATCAAATTAATTATTATAATACTAAAAACAATAATAAGAACAACATGTGAGTGAAGCAACCCCTCACCTCTCTATCGAGGGTGTTCTGTCGGACCGTGACTACCCCAGTTCTGGAGTTTATTGTGAACATGGAGCTGCTGGACTCCACTATGCTGTAGGAGATCTGGCTGTTGATGCCCACATCTGCATCCGTGGCAGTCACTCTCATGACAACGGTGCCTAGAAGCATAGTTTTCAAGTTATAATGTGTTACAACCTTTTAAAGGGGCTTGCACATGGCCCGAAAACCGGCATTCAACTCTAGCATGTTGGGCAACGCCGATTCTGAGCTTGACAAAGGCATGAGGGAGACTGCACTGGGCTCCCACAACCACGGCTTCTGGGAAACTGTTCATGATGGTGGAGTTTTTTTTGTGTTGGGGCAGTGTGCGAACACATTTAACTGAATAGACAGGATGATAGGATAATTGATAACGGATTATATACATGCTACACATAGCAATAGGGAGAGTTTGGGGGATACCTGCAGAGCTCGATTCATTGACAGAGCCCATCTGATCGAACTGAAAAACAGGTGAGCAGTCGTTCTCGTCCAAGACCACAACGACCAGTTCAATGTCGTTCTCTGCCCTCTCCCCATTGGAGTATTTCGCAATGCCTTGTAACTGAATCGGGGACATAACGACGGTTTGTTAATTTTTTTTATAATCTATTTTTTATAATCATCATCATTTTTTTCATGGACGCTCCTTCAATACGACTTACGGTGTAGTTAGCGATCTCCTCGCGGTCCAGAATGCTATTGACTTTTACCAAGCCGCTGACAGAGTCTACAGTGAATCGATCAACAGGATTCTGGTCGGCTCCTTTGCCAATGAGTGAGTAGATCACGCGTGACACATATTCCTTATCAGAACGAATCTATAACACACACACACACACACACACACACACATATATGAAACATTGTAAGACGGCCAGGCATAACTATGGGTGCAGGCTAACTATGGTGTGAAACCGTAGTCAAGGTTGCATACTATTCAATCTGTGACCCACTTATTAATTCTTACACATTTATAAAAGCATGGAATTACTGCCTGAGAAAGGGCAAAAAAAGAGAAAACAACTCAATTGATTATTTCTTTTTGTTGTTTTTTGTGGTAGCTCTTGATTTAAAAGAAAACACTTAAAACACATACTTTTGCAATATATTGCCAGTTGGTGTAGTCATAGTTCTCAGTTAGTTTCTTAGGGGCGATAATCCACTCTCGTTTTTGTCTCTTCAGCGTCTCCTGACTGTCTCCTGCCACCACCAGGATAAACTGCAGACATACAGACGATATATATAGAGTGGGACAGATAGATAGAGAGAGAGAGAGGAAGGTCACAGTTAGGGCATGACCGAGCTATGTGTCACTTACATGACAAAACGATTGCTTGTATCCAATATGCTTGCATTATTATTATTATTATATAGCAATAATCTTTATTTATATAGAACCTTTCTTCACATTTACAAAGCCCTTACAAAGCCCTTACAAAGCACATAACTAGGTGATACAAGCAGACTACATGGCAATACAACACAATAGCCAAAGACATGGTCATGGTAAGATATGTGTAAAAAAATAGAACAATTATAACAAATGTAAAGGACTGTAAGAAGGATAGCAATCTGACCAAGGATGTGGATAAAAAGTTAAGCTGAATGAACTGTATGAAACATATATTGAAATATAAGTCAAACAGGCCTGTGAGCACCAGACATAAAACTAGTGATAAAAAGTAAAACCTCCATATATACATATTTTTAAACTTTTTTAAAACAAACCACCGCTTGGAAGATTTGGCATTCCATACTCTAGGCCTACCTGGTGAGGGAAAACTGGGCTAGGTCAAAATATGTTTCTAACTAGGCTGCACACAAGTAGGGGCCAACGCAACAATTCGTGTTGTTTGGGTTTACAAAGACACAGAATTGTTATTCACCACCACAACAAAAATATTTAAATGGGCTATATATCTCGTATATATTTAATTTGTATTTCATTTGTTTTTGTAAGGAACCTTTTTTATTTCACACAAGCATCTAAACTTGTCTAATCTAAACTAGTAAACCTCTAGTTGCTGTGGCATTACTGCATACACCTAGCAATTACTTCGTAAAACATGTGATTAATGTTACAGTGGCCATTCGTGTCCAGTCCATTTTCCGTGCAGACCACCAACTCTGCACCACGTCGCAGGTCAACAAGGTTTGACGCAAGTCTTCATTCTGCCTTTTTTTCTCAGTAAATCGAAAACAAAAATAAACACCCAGTATGGACAACCCATCTTGTCCATACTAGGCTTTCTGTTGTTGTTGTTTTTACATACATCGATTAACTACACTCAATTTTACACAAAAGTAGGCTACGCACCAAAAAAACCCTGCGCTCCAACCACCTCCCGGCGGGACAGGAAAGCCACACCTGCTTTCCGCTATCGCCCTCAAGTACTTAGCCTATATTCTCACAAGAAGCTCTCTTACAAATTTGATTTTTTTTTCGGTTTTACTTACCGCAAGCAGGAACGGTAGCCACACGACAAAGTTGTATTTGGACACCATTGTTTATTTGAAATGTAACGCAGAGTTTCCCCCACGCTTGAGGCTGATATTCGCCCGCTATGACTCTTCTGGGTCTGGTTTAGACTTTGGCCCTTGGATGGCGAGCTGAGCACTATTACTAACGCGTTAAAGACATAGGCGGTGCCTCTTCGGGTTAAATTCACTCGGCTGCTGATAACAGACGTAGCGTGAATGGCTGTGTCCACTCCCACATAGCTGCAATGCTCCTGTGAAGCCTATTGTCTCTGTGAAGGAAAAAGGGGGTGGGTTACACTCAAAAGGGAAGTGGCCAAAATAAAATTCCACAGAATAGTACACTGATCGTAGTTAAGACACGCACAGTTACTTAGTCAAATCAGATGATTTTTTTTTTTTTAACATCTCCCTCTCCCCCCCTTCTCTCTCTCTCTCTCTCTCTCTCTCTCTCTCTCTCTCTCTCTCTCTCTCTCTCTCTCTCACTCTCTCTCTCTCTCT
>JAOPJL010000155.1:5487484-5498263 GCA_027123545.1 Trisopterus esmarkii | reverse complement strand
ACACACACACACACACACACACACACACACACACACACACACACACACACACACACACACACACACACACAAACTCAGGTTTCATTGTAAAATATGCATAAAAGACTAAATGAGTCGATGGGCCCATTTGGCATGAGAGGAGAATAATCAGAGCACTACTGTGGCCCTTAGAGATCCGTTATTGAATGCATCACAATGAACCCTGATTGGAATTGATAACTGCTTTAAATCCTAGGTCGCTCCTTTCCGATCGCTAATTTGTTCCAGGGCCACCTTTGACATGCCGAGGATTGCTAGCGTGTAGCAAGTTAATTAGCCTATTGTTAACAAGGGGTCAACGTGTATATGCTCATAACCGTAGCAGACAGCTCCAGAATCCCTCTCTGATCGGTGTTCTCTGAGTGTGACAAGTGAGAGCTGCCACTTTTGTAAGATGTATATCCTAATTGTGTTCCAGCGCCGACTGTCTGCTTGCTGTAATGCTGCATTCAGGTGATCCCACCCCTATTAGCCGACTGCCAGGGTGTCAAAACAAACCTCTTCCCTTTTGCCTTTCTTCTCACAAAGTGTATTTTATTATCTTTCAAACAGCGAAAAAAACACAGAGCGGCAAAGCCTTGACACACGCGTTCACCTGTTAGTCCTATCCATGCGTATGCAAAACGATGGGAACAATGTGGGGAAGTGGCAAATGGTTTTGAGGAAAATTGCAGTTAAACATGTGATGGGATTGCGGTAGGGGAGAGTGGCTCCCCCGTGACCACGGTAAAGAGGTCACGCATTGGACAATTCCGCCAACAAGGCAATGTGAAGTCATTCTATTCAAATGGGAGCTCACACTGCTGCTCACGTCAAACACGGTCCTGGAGTGCCACTCAGGACTCCCCATTATCGTTTCGATCGAAATCAATTTTTTACCTACAACAAAAGTCCTGGCTTTTGCGGTGCTGCAACCACACCTTTGCCTCTGATAGGCTGCTCGACTGGTGTGCGGTAAACTTTACAAACAATGAGATGTTGTTTTTTTTGTCCCTGACACACAGACATACCTGTCCACTGTCACATGTTCCAAAACACAAACACACCTCTCCACTTTCATGTGTACCGAGGCTAACATAGTGCCGGTTAAATTATAGGAGAGGTTTTACATTTACATACTTATTTGTCAAATGCCAAAACAAAAAGTAAACAGAAATCGTCCATTGGCTTGAACGGACGGATTAACAAGAAAGGTCGTATAGTAATACATGCCAAATGCCAGGGAGGTGAGTGGTTTAGAAGCAGGTCTCCCATAAAAGTCAAACCACTCTGGCTAACTGTTTTATCCTTAAATCCCAGGCAGGGGGGTGGCAGCAAAGTACACCTTAATCATGTTTACAGATAATTGTTCTCTGTCCAAATCCTACTAGTCTTCTTATTGCATCACCCATTTACAAAGGGGCTCAGAGGGCAACAATCTTGATATGAGTATAACTCTTGATACTCCCATGATATCCTGAGACCTCCCACTGCTTGCATATAAACCAATCACAACAAGCCAGGCCCACAGGCCCAAGTGCTCCTTGTGGGGTTGAAATGCCCCCAAGAGATCTCAACGAGGGACCAGAGATCCCAGCATAATGTGATGTGTTCCACAGCATTTTGTACATGGAGCATTTTTCCATATTTTCTCCTCTAGCAAGCTCACCACAGCCCAATGGGAGCCCATCAGCATCAACTTGGTGTCGTTGTTGTTCTCTGTGGACAGGGTGCATGGACTGGAATGCAGTGGGAGGGAAAAACGCTAAAAGAGGATCATTTATTTGTATTTGTTTTGCCTTTATTTTAACCGGTGAGTATTTTGGGTTTCAAAATATATTTTGCATACTTTCCCTGGCCAAGATCAAATAATACAGCAAGTCACACACAGTATGGAAAGACAGCACATTACATTACATGTTTTGGGGGAATACAACTGTCTGATTCAAAGAGCTTAACCAGGAAAGGCCATAGTAAGAGCTTGTACAGGCTACTGAGGCCAATTCTAGGCCCTGAATTAATTATTTCCTAACTTGAAAGGGAACCAGGTATGTCATTTCTTGAGCTCATCCTGAAGCAAATTCCAAATAGAAACCGCTAAAGGCTTCATTCCCTCAGCCAATGAGAGCATTCAGAATTGCTAATGAGAACATAGTCCTGGGAAGGAAGAGAATGTGATCATGTTGTGAAGCTTAAGACAGCGCATGTCCAGTAGCAAGTCTTCATTGACCAACGGAGTTCTCTCCCATCGCCATGGCTCCACTTTTAGTGTCCCCTCATACTGTCCCCACAATTGTTTCACTGCTGCGGTGTGCACTTGTCCTTACTGCTTAAAATGATGTGCCGTCGGACAATAAATCTTCCTGCTCCATAATACCCCTCTGCCTGCCGGTGTGCAGAACTGATGGGATTGCAGAACTCCCAGAGAGTCGATGTCCGCGACCGACATCCTACTGTCTATCCTCCCAAGTACATTGTGTCTGCTGAACACGGGGGCCGAATCATTTCAGAATTACCAGCACTGCCCGCAGTCCCTCACAATGCAGACAAGCTTGTTAGGGTCCCCTGCACCATGAGCCATTTCATTTTGTGATGCACTTTTACCCGGGACCTAAGTTTGATTTTGTTTTTCACAATGATTTATGATTAATGATGATTGTACTGCGTGACTTCTGGTTTGAGTCCTAGAAGCTGTGTTGGAATTCCCCCTCTGGTGCCATTAAGACTAACAGTCTGTGATACCATTTGAAAGTAACCACAAGAAAAAAAATGATTGTAACCGCTCAAAAGGCTTCCACTCTGTTTGCTGATAGGCAGGTTTTTACAAGCTATTAAAAACACGACATAGGCATAGAAAGAGTGCACTGTGAAGGGGTTGACAGACTCCTGTTGATTGATTACAAACCACAAATTCACACAATATTTGAGGTATTCTCGCATCCTAATTTGGCTATGTTGTAGCAGTTAAAATTTGTATATCCTAACTATCTTTGTTGAATACAGGGAATGAGTTTGGTAGCAATTGTAATTGCTTGGCACTTGTTTCTATGACATCTTTACTGTACCAACAGCGATATATAGTTGTTTCTTGTTCTTCTGACAAATCTACTTATATAAGTAACTTTTGATAAAAGTGCTTGCTAAATGCTCTCAATGTGAATATAAATGTAATGTAAATGGCAATGTTAAAGGATCTAACTGTTAAGGCATACATTCTGCAATTAAACCAAACATTGCTTTCAAAACAGCAAAAGGCTTCAAAACAGGGTGTAGAAAGGGAAACCCAGGGGACAACATGCCCTGACAACGTTTTGTCACACAACCAAAGGAATAAGGACACGTGTGGCATACATATGTGCCAAATTAGCAAACTAGACCAGTCTTTTATTTATTGTTAGATATCATTGAATGCATAACTAGAACATTAATTTACTATGAATAGAACCAATTCAAATGGGTAATATTCAGCTATCACCAGCTGTCTCATGGTGTTCTTCCAAAATCTAACATTTTTGGAAGAACTGGATGGGATTGGATGGGACTCCTCAGGAAATACACCATGTGGTGTATCACCACACCACCATGGAATGGTCTGGTGAAGTGGTGTTTAAACTGTGGGAAGAAAATCTTGTCTAAGGGGTGGTTGGGGCCAGTGTTAGTAATAGTGTTAGAGTTAGTAAACAAAGCAAAAGTATGATTCTTTCAGAGTTAAATGGATCTTTCTTGTTGTAAGAGGCCTTGGGCACATGACAAAGAGAGGAGGAGGTTTGAAGCCTAATTTGAAGCACCACTTCAAACAAATATGTCAAAAGAGTTCTCCATAACCACACTGGAAAGTTCAGAATGAATGTGTGGCCATTGCTGCATTCACTCCATGAGATGTGCCAGATCCATATCAAGTGGAAATGACAGTGGTACTGAAACAGTCATTGAAGAAGTGCTAGCTGTGTCTTTTTCCAGGCAACTGGTCGGCACTGTGTGATCCGCCTGACAATAAGCCGGGCATATTAAAGTACCTCCATATGTAGAGTGGGGCCATACTGGTCAGCTGGGCGTCTCAAACATGCACCCTTTTATAGAGAACACTGTTGCATTTGACTGAAGGACTAAATATCCTACGAATGGAAAAACATTGCAAAATTGAAAAAGGAAGACCTCAGTATTAATACATCTTGGTCTAAAGTAAAAACAATTAGTTGGCTCAATGGTAGAAATATAGCAAAAAATAAAGCAACACTCCATATCCAGATTAGTGTGTGTGAGTGTTTGAGCCTATTTGTATAATTTGTGGAGATGATAACAATGCATAACACTGCATTATCACAGTTACCATTACTTATCTTAGGGCTCACTAATGGGCAGGCTGCCACTCTCAATGAGACGAGATGCAGAGGAAAACAGAAAACTTAATCCAGTTCTCTCAAAAGCGTTGGACCATACCCGACTACTGCCACAAATATATATAAGATATGAAACGATACAACTTTATTAGTCCCCCGTAGGATAAATTTGTTTGTTGCAATAGCCCAGCAGCAGTGGAAACACAGGATAAAAAAAATTCTAAGGCCAGAATCTACTTATGATAGATGTAGGGAATGGAGTGCTATTATAAAGAAGGCTCTACATGACCTGAATGAAGGACAGACCAGGATGAGACACATGTAAACAAATACCTGAATGAGGCAAATCCAGACCAGAAAATACAGCAATTACAGGGCTGTGCATAGACATTGGGCCAACAATTGGGACCTTCTCAATGTTCTTGTGTTGATGTTCTGTTAAACCTACTGCAGAACGACAGCTTTATGTATCGCTGACACTGAAAAAAGTCTAGTCAAGTAAATATACATAGACCCATACATAGATTGGACAAATCGTGAAATGTTGCATCTTAACTTAGTTACAAACTGTTTTATGTGAGAAAAGGTTTCACTTCCTGAACTTATATTACTGTAAGAGATGTGTTTAAGGGTAACGAAAACATAACCTGTATGTTTTGGGATTAACAATAGAATGGAAAGTTCGAAGTGGTTTGCAGGTGTAAGTAAGCACCTGGACACAAACCAATAACTCTCGAAAAGACAAAAGAGTCCCATGTAGAGATACCATTTGTTGTAATACGTTCATTGTGTCTACACTTGAGATAAATATTTTGTTTTCTTTTATCACAGAGAGTGAGAAAGAATATTTATTTGTTTTTATTTAATAAAAGAGTCTCAGATTACAGTTCAGTAGTTATTAACCAACCTATATATCGATTTTATGTTTTTTGTAGGTTTATTATAGTACTCTTTCCCAACGCAAGCCTTGCCATTACCTTTTTCCTTAGTTTATGTATACGTCAAAAATGTCTATACCACACAATTATACCAAACTGTAAAAGTCAGATGTGTTTAAGGGTAACGAAAGCAGAACCTTTGGCAGATACCCTTTATGCTGCGTATGCAATACTTTTGAAGTGGTTTGTAACCAACCAGCCACTGCCAAATGTTTGCTTCCGGGGTAACGCACCACAGGGATGTGGTGAGATAGCCAACAGCTGTGCAGTAATCAACAAACCATATGACCATGGTTATTGTTGACGTCATTTCAAAGTTGATGGTTTTTCTACTCTAGTTGATGACGGCAGAATAAAACGTCCACCACCAGAGAAACCTTAATGTTCTCTCTTGGACGCTGGTATTCCTTCCTTCACTTCAGCAGTTTTTAACTCATTCCTCAGAGATGATGGAGGGAAAAGGTTCCCCCACCATTGAACCCTGCTTGAAATTGAGTGGCAAAAAAGTTCAAGAAAGAATGGACCCAACATGTTATTCATTCCGTTCAAACGCCCAAGAGACCATTCCCATTTCCTGTTCAATTATAGAAACACCACACACACTGTAACTGAATGCACGCCAGAAGAGTTGATTTTGAAACAACAACCCACAAGTCACTTTTTGATACTGATGGCCAGATTTGTCATTTTCAATTAGGTAGAAGCAACAGCACAAGAGGCTGTGCAAATCGTATTTTTAGCCTTTAGGAAACTCCATCGGCATAGAGGGGGCTGTGGCTGGTCCTTTCATAAAAATACCAGATCACAGGTGAGATTTTGAATACAATGGCCCACTGGCCCACTAGCCTCTACAAGTAGATAATCACCAAGTCCAGGTGCATGTGCATTGCCCGTGAGGTTAACACTTAAAAGACAGAATATATTCACTGAACTTTTAGGAACATGAAAAGAACAGACTGGAGCAGGGCTACCCTCAAACGCCAGACACCCGGAGGCAAAACCTAGCCCTTGAGAGGCACCCATCAAAAATATTGTCCATTTGAAATGTTCCAGAGGTTATCAATCTGTCATTCTTTGGGCAAATAAAACCGAGCTACAACTCAAAAATCCCTCGCTTGACCAGTAGCTGTGATGAAATTCACTCAATACTCACTGTAAGAAATAAAGCATGAAATTTCTCGTGGTTGTCCTCATTATAAAAATATTACTGCAAGAAACGTACGCAGGATAGGAATATAGGGTAATGGTGATTGAACGGTGCTCTGACACACGTAGGGTTTATTTACAGTGTGGGATCACCTGAGTGTTCACCAGCCAGTCAGACCCGTGGTATCATTTAATAGGCTCCCTACTTAGGAAAAATCAAGGTTACTACATTTTTCCTGTAATTTGGGACTTTAATATGACAGTGAATGTGATTTGAATAGAAATCACATCCATTCAAGTCAAAATAAACAGAAAACATTAAACACAAGACTAAACTTTAAGGAACGACGTTGCTTAGAGTTCACTTAGCAATGCAATATAATTGTATCAATACAAAGACAGGATGAAGAATGTGTTTGTGTGCGTGTTTGTGTGCGTGTAGGTGTGCGTGTGTGTTTTAGTGACCTTGTTGATTTTGTCTCTTCTGCTTGTGCCACCCCAGTGTCACAGTGATGTGTGCTATATCTGTTGTGTGAGAAGAAAAGGTGTGAATGTTGATGCTGCCGACCTTCTGACACTTTCACGCATGAGACTCAACGTCTCAGACTGAGTCCCCCCAGCACCTCCATGGCCACCACACATCACACAGCAACCTCAGTGGGGAAACATCACTCGAAGAATATATTTTCAGAACACTACCCTGAGCTCTCTGTGTATCCCAGCACAGGTTATAAAATATACTCAATCAGTGGCGGATATGTTCCCGTTCTCTTTTGCATGTTCTCAAGCATGTCACTTTTAAAGAGGAACAGGCATCAAGCCCGAGGGAAAGATGCTTGGTGTGCATAGTTTGGGCCCCTCGGATTGGTTTCCTCAAATATGGAACATGATATTGTGTGATTGAATGCCGCAAGTAATAATTGGATTTCTTTCTAACGCCTCTCCTCCCTGCCTAGACCCGTACAGATGGAAGATAAGTCCTAACCCATTAATCAAAGAGGGAGCATTTTGATCCCACTCTCAATTAGATTAGATTACATAAACTCAACAATTTGCAGCGAATATGATTTAAATAATCAACAGGTCATTCTGCTTGATCTCTTTGCAGCAAACAACATAAAGAATTTATGAGGAAATCTTATCCTCGTTGAAAGTAAAGCCAAACAGAAAACAATCCAAATCCTATTACAGTTTTAGATTACGGAGAGGTAAACTGATTTAATATTTATATCGAACTGGTTTCAAAATGAATATATTTGTCATTGTTTTCTCTATGATAGGATATTGACATTCATCTCATGTTTGCTTTTATAAGCTAAAATAGTATCTATAGGCACATTGGAAACACTTTACAATTGTCAGTTACATTAATTAGCCATTAATTAACATCAGTTAATGCAGTAATAAGCATTTACTAATTAGTTGTTATTGTACATTAACACTAACTTATGTATCTAGTTTATTTATTTAAGGTGTTCTTGTTAACTAAGGTATTAATTAATTATTTAATGGTGTTACCCTTACCCACTAACCCCTATGCATATGATATTTAATAATGCTTATTATCACATTATCTACATCCATTACTTGTTATTCAATGCACCCTCATTGTGAAGTGTTACTTGCTCATATGCAAAATCTGGAAAATAACCTCAAAATAAAATGTGCCCATTGAATTGCGGAATCACTTATATCATATCCAGGCTCGACAGGCGATTCAGCCAACTTACTTCCAAGTTTGCTTGACCCATATGGTTAACCTCAAGTCACAAATATTATATCCTGTTTATTTTGGGATTAACAATAGAATGGAACGTTTGAAGTGGTTTGCAGGTGTAAGTAAGCACCTGGACACAAACCAATAACTTCTACTCCTTTGCTTATTGATTGATGAGGGATATACTATATTTTCACACCAATCCAAATTGTACACGTGTGCCACAGATTTTATGAATCCCACAGAGCTTTTCCTGAATGTAACTATGTGTCTGAAGCTCTGAGGTAATTTCAACGTCATCATTCTTCATCACATAAGAAGATAATGTGAAGGAATTATTCATTGCACATATTTTATAAGGGGGAGAGAGACTAAAAAGCCTTTACTTACATATTCTAGTCTTAAGTGAAGATGATGCATCATACAACTGTACTTTGAATTACATACTTGATTGGACATTTGTGAAACAGAATAGACTCGAAAAGACAAAAGAGACCCATCTAGATACCATTTGTTGTAATACGTTCATTATGTCTTAACAGTTGAGATAAATATTTAGTTTTCTTTTTAAAGAAAACTCGGAATATTTAGAGATACCATTTATTTATTTTTATTTAATAACTGTGAATGACTGTCAGATTACAGTTTAGTAGTTATTAACCGACCTATATATCGAATTTTATGTTTTTTGTAGTCCTGTTTATTATAGTACTCTTCCCCAACGCAAGCCTTGCCATTACCTTTTTTCCTTAGTTTATGTATACCTACGTCAAAAATGTATATACCACACAAATATACCAAACAGTAAAAGTCATACAGCAAAAACATATCCAACTTAAATTTAGAAAACCAACCACCATTTACTACTTGATGCGTCCTGCGGTAAACAGGACTGGTGGTGCTACTGACCGTTACATTTTGAAAAACGTGACCAACAAAACAACCAGTTCACAGTGAAATGAGTAACACGACCGGTAGGGAGAGACAGTGAGATCGCCTGGTGGCTTTTGTGCTCGGTCTCGGGCTGCATGGGAGGGAGCAGCAGCAGCCTCAGTACCAGCCGTAGCCCGTACCAGGCGGTGATCTCAGAACTGAGCGGAAAGTGGATCGGGGAGGCTGCTACATGCTGCCGCCTTTGTCGTAAGACGAGACTGTGTAATAGACGGATATTTACCACCGATTTCGAGGGACAATACACGCGATATCCATGTACTTAATCGAGGGACGGGGTCTGCTTCTGCTGGTGCTCTTCGCCGGACTGCAGGTAACGTGTTCGCCGTGTTTGAGTTGAGTTTACGCCGGACGGTTTTTTCCCGTGGTGGCGGCGGCGGCGGCGGCGATGCTACTGCCCGCTAACGGGAGGGGACGAGGAGCCGCTCTCCGCCGTCCGAGTGTTCTGGGGACATCATGTCTAGCTCATACACTTGGCATGTTTCCTGGCGATGTTATAATAAAAACACACCCGTGTTGTGTATTTCAGCAGGATGAAAACATCGGATGGCTCTTGTGCTAAATAATTGTTAACGGCAGTTTTAGGGGTTGAATTGTCCGTGCTGTGGATGGATGTAGACGGTGGGTCTCGTTTGGAAAAGCTAGCCCGTTTCGTTCACTTTCTTCGTATATAGTTTGATGTTCTGTCTTATCATTGATAAGAGTCGATGGGGGTGTTCGTAGCGATGGTTCACAGGCTCTCACTGGGGTGTTTTTGTGACGGACCTTCAAGTTGTGGCTATGTATTTGAGCCCAGCAAGTTGGGCTTTAATTGCCCGTCCACCATCAAGCGTTAGCAAGATGTAGTTGTGCTAACTCGTTGGTTAATCTAACTAAATGTGGGTCTGTGATGTGCACTTGCCTTTTGTCGTCCACCTAGTAAGGCTGGAGGTGAATGTGGACTTCTGTCAAATGCTATTTATTTATATCCTTGAAGATGCACTTGGTTTCAATTGGGCTACTCCTCTCGATATACAACATGCGAGGAGCCTACTCTGTCCCACGATGCAATTGTTATTCATCCAGAAATGTATATTTAAAGAAACGACGCGATTACAAATAAAACAAATTCGAACATTAGATTGCCTGGAGATCATTTTGCTAATCAGAGTACTGTTGGAAACAGGCGAAAAGCGTCTGTTTCCCTTCCCCCCTCCCCAAGCATTTTGGTATAAATTCCACTGATTAAGAATGGCAAGTGGCACGGATACCCACAATGCGCTTTTTCACTGGGGTCTCCTCGTTTTAAATTCTTTGGAGAATGCATGCAGATTAGACCAGCAAAAAAGCCCCTGTTGGACATGGGGCTAGTTATTCCTTATGGCCAGCTTGTATTTCTCTAGTGGACATGTACACATGCCAGTTGCTATTGAATCAATCTAACTTGTGTTTGTCTTATTCTGCGTTTAAGTCCTTGTAGATCTATACCTGGAATGTCTTTAGTATAATTTGAGTATCTTTCAGTATAATTGTAATGTTATTTTTTTTTAGCTATGTTAGTTTCTGACCTATATTATTGTATTGTTGTACAGAATTAAATAGGAGGGCACATGCAACAATGGAAAACAAAAATTACCCCATAGCCATGGAACAGTGATTTTAGACGTTTCCCAGGCTTTTTAAAACGTTC
>JAOPJL010000155.1:5397002-5412358 GCA_027123545.1 Trisopterus esmarkii | reverse complement strand
TTGTGCAATCCCCCAACGTTGTTTTTTATAAATTAACAACATTAGTGCCGCTGAAAACATTACGTCTGAAAACATAAATGGTCCGACGTTTCCTAAAAAAATAAACAAACAACTAACTTCATTTCAAAGCATTGCCCAGCTGTTTACTGACGTTTGTCATGTTAAATGACATTATTTGTCTGAAAGTGCATATGTTGTGTTGTATAAATGCCGTTTAGACAATTTCGAAAGTATGTTGAATTTATGTTTATAAATAAATAAATATAAATGTTATAAAACCTCCTTCTGTGTTTTTTTTATTTATTATTATTATTTTTAATTTCATAAATCATTTTGGCGATGGGTGCCCTTTTTTTTTTTTTGAGCACCTGCCCCCCAAAATGTCTGTGCACGTGCCTGCCGATACACCTACATCCTGATAGTTGAGGAGGGTATTCCCGTAGTCCATCTGGGAGATGGACCTTTCGCCTCATTGATGTAGGAGTCGTGCTTGTGTTGCAATGGCTAAAACTGCTGTAGGTGGCAATCTGTATCTGCTACTTGACAGGCAAGATGGATTCCCCTGAACCAATTGACATTGATTGGTCAGAAATGAGAGAGGAGCTGTAAATCTCAAATTGGTCCTACAGAGGAAGGCGCATTCCACTCTAAACAGATATTCTCACATCTGACTGTTGGCTAGTGCCGCGTTTCCACCGGCCGGTGCCCTTAGGCCCAGCATGCCTTGGCCCAGTAGTGAAGGTGCGGTTTGGCTCAGCTCAGTTACGGCTTGCGTTTCCATCGCCGACAGTACCCATGGTAGGGCGGGGTTTAAGCCGAATGGCGATAGCCGTGGCAGCTACATGAGCATCGTGACCTCAAAGCAGCCCGACACAGTGTAGCCTGCTAATAAATCCAATGAAAAAGAAGAACGCGACACATTAAACAAAGAGCAACAATGGAGGACGTCCAAGATGGACGGCTAAACCTTTTCTTCCGCCGTTGTCCAGAAATACCTTGCAGGTAGTGTGTCTGTTTGTTTTCATCCCCCTGTCGCACAGAAGGGACGATTCTGTTGACAAATCATCGACTGGGGTGTCCAGCTCCACCTTTTCGGCCCCCTTTCGGATCCGCTTGGTACCCCAACAGAGGAGTTTCGAAAATAGGAGCGGCTCAGCACAGCATATTTTGGGACCCTGACCAACTTTTGGCAGTGGAAAAACGTCAATAACACCGAACCGTACCACACCACTTGGTGGAAACGAGGCATTAGTATTGGAAGATAGATAGATTGGTCGTGGGAAGACACCGTTCTCCCGCCATGGACTGAGCTCCGGTTCTTTAATTTCTGCGGACAGTGAAATAAGATTTTTTGTTTTGTACCTCTCCGTCTTCTTCCCCTCGCTTCCCATTTGCTTTGAACCGTTGTCTCGTCCGCTCCGTTGACTCAGGCTGTTTAGTTGTATTGATTTCACAGATTTCAGTGTTCAATGTGCGTCTTAAAGGGCACGTACCGTCGTTTTGAGCAGGAGAACTGCCTCCCAGGACATTTAAAAAATGGCGTCCGGGTTGCAAGAAAACACATTCATTCGCATTCAAACCAAAGCAGATTAATGATACTATTCCATGAAATCGACATCAGCATCCTAATCACACACACACAAACACACACACAACACCTTTTCACACCTGCTCCATAGGGGTAGATGTGAGGGGCGGTGTGAGGGGAGGTGTCAAACATTGTCAAAACACATGTCACACTTGCTCAAGCAAGCGTGCATTGCCAATTTGCAACGTTTAACAACTTCAACAACATGCATTTATGAAGAAAAAACGCTGAAATGTTCCCCCGCACTTTGTGAGACTCAAACGTAACAGTTTAAATTGAATAAAATAGGTGTGTGGGTTAACCTACCCTAAAAAGACTTTTACCTTGTCCTCTTTGTATTCCTTACAACACACCAAAGCAATTGTCTGTTTTGGCTTTTCACATCAAGTCAAAGGTTTAGTGTTGCTGTGATATCTGAGGACTTTGTCTGTCCACGATGGCAGGCATTATATTCAGACACTATCGAGACAAGTGTAAGGAAGAAGTGAAGGACTTATGCATGGCTTGCTGAGCATGTTTTGTGAGCTTTGCTAATTCAGGGATCATGCCTTTCCAAATGACTCGCTAATTGCGACTTGTGAATGTGTGCACTGAAAGCCATTTTACGCTGTTTTTCAGTTTCTATTGACTAGATGCTTTGATCTAAGTAATTAAGGAACAGGTAGAGTTTAGGCATCTTTCTCAATGAGACGCACAGTACAGTATGCGGTATGTATATATATACAGTATATATATATATATATATATATATATATATATATACAGTATACCTCTATGCATAAACATCAGTATATGGAGGTAAGAATAACTGTGTAGGTTATATATATATATATATACTGTATATGTATATATACATATATACATAAATAATGATAAGGGTTTATTCAACCCTTACCATGAAGATGTGTTTAAGAAAGAAAGAAACTAAGAACTAAACTAAAAGATGGTCAGATGTAATCAGTACTTCTCAAGTGGCCATTCAGGAATTCCTCCACACAGAATCGTTATGTTTACATCTATAATTTTAAATAACTCGTACTCTCCGAGCGCAGTCGTTTAAAGCTCTTCACATAAAAGATGAGTGCTTTCCTTGCAGGTCAAAGTGTTAGTGTAAGTGTATGAAAGAAATGAGAAGAACTGATAATGAATGTTATCTTCATGTGATCTCATGTACCCAGCGCTTAGAAGTCCTGTCAAGCACAATGCGGTGTACGGTGCAAATATTGACAGGGTGAAGTGGCTGAGAAAGAAACCAATTGAACCATGCAGCAATTAGCTCATCGGGAATGAATCCACAACATGCCATAACATATGGTTAAATGTCACCACCTAACTCAAGCGAGCATGTACATAACAGGTTGACACAAACCTATCTTGCAATACGATACTATGGAGACTATGAAGGAGGCATGTCACACCCAGTTCCCATCACAAAGCTATTTATATTGTATCAATAGTTCTGATTTTAAAAAGCATGTTATGTATAAATCAATACATGAACTAACTGTTTATAATGTGTTTAAAAACATGTATACTGTTCTTTCTTTAATAGTTGAATATATTCCTAAAATATCAGTGTTTTTTTCCTCTAAAGGAATCTATTCACAGATGATTATGAAATATATATGTATATAAAAAGAGTACTACAACACTTCTGAATTCTACAAAATTCTTAGGAAACGTTAATTTAATGAATTAGTGGTTATTAAGCTTATGTAATGTTACAGCTGTTAACTAACTACAATGATTTTGGTTCATGAAACTAGTAAACACAAAATAATAAACAAACAAATACATATCTCACCTCCTCTCACATGGCAATTGGCTTCAACGCTTTCATGCAGAGCTTTATGAACTAACGTTCTTCACAATCCCTCCCTCCAACGTTAATGGTACAAGCTCCGAAACCAGTCCTCATTAGATATTCCATATCCTATAGTGTATCACTTGACTGATATAACACCAGTGAAGAAGAAACTTCTTTGGAAGTTATGCTTTGATGATTCTGCATAACAAACGGCAGCTATTTTTTGTTTACTCTGACTTGACTCCGGGTCCCACGATCCTTGGTCATTAAGGCCGCATCTCGTTAGCATAAATTAACCTCAGGCTATGTCCACATTTTGTTTGTATCAGACTGAAAGGGCAAGGTTTTAATACCAACCTGGAGACGGGATATTGGTTCGGTAAGAAAAAACGTGTTTTAATGAAAATGAAAAAAAAGAAATCCATGTTTTTTTTTTTTTTTTTAATTAACACTTTGTTTACTATTTTCACGCTCTCGCACACTCACACACACACAAACACACACACACACACACACACACACACACACACACACAAGCCCCCACACATACACACACACACACACACACACACACACAAACCCCCACACATACACATACACACACACACACACACACACACACAGACACACACACACGTGCGCACACCCTCTTATTCCTTCACTGAAGGCAAGAATACTAACCTTTTAGGAACAATATGACGTAAATCAAGTATGCGTACAAGACAATTTTCAATTCACATTGTCCTTCCAGCCATATTTTGATAACACTGGAAGGACTGCTGTGTGTGTCTGAGAGAGCTGGATTCTGTGTCAACATAGTTAATTAAGTCTCTATTTGTGCAGTGCCATACTTCGGCAGTATCTCGTAATGAGTGCTCTGGCTGCCTCCTGTTTTGATTTTTGTTATCTCACTCTCTCCCTCTCTCTCTCTCTCTCTCTCTCTCTCTCTCTCTCTCTCTCTCTCTCCATCTCTCTCTCTCTGCAGCTCTCTCTCTCTGTCTCCCGCTCTCTCTCACTCAGCTTGACTATTCTCTTCCAGCTTACTTTGTTCTCACACTACTTTGTACTCCCCCCCCCCCCCTCTTTCTCCCATCCAAGAGGATCAAACGAGCACCCAAACCTAAACAGGAGCTCATGTGTTTATCAGCACCTGGCCCCTGAGAATCAAATGCTCTCCAACACCGCTCCTGTATCCCCTTTAGTATTCACAAGTGATCGATTGAGATCGTTGGGAAAAAAAAAATTGCTGCAGGAGGATGTGAGAAAAGGCCTCTTGGCCGAGATGAAGCGCTTATGCAGGCCGGGTGCTGAGAGAGAGAGAGCACCCACCCTGGCCTCAGATCTTCACTAATGACCGCTGTTTAGCAGGGACGCGGCGACACAGCCCCTTGTAACACCTGTAACCGTACCCGAGTCCACGGGGGGCTTCCTGAGGGGAAGGCTGTTTTGCAGCTGCATGTTTGAATTGTATTTGTCTCTTTTCCTTTTTGTGGAATGCATAAGCTCACTTCGTAACAGTGGCTTAGACAAAATGCCTCCCAAAAAATGTGCCGTCTCTCGGGTTGGCTTGTTTTAAAACAGGATGAAAGGCTCTTTTTGAACACGATGCGCACAACATTCTGACTGGTATACAAACGGCAGATAGTGAATTCCTGCAGTGGACGGCCAGACTGATTTGTTTTGTTCACTTTGTTTCCCATATCACATCAGTCTGGAAAGGGCTGCATTTGAAGATAATTAAGCTTGGGGCGTTGCCATGGGTATTACTTAGCCAGCAAAAAGATCATCCATCTGCCATCGATCAGCAGCCCAGAACCAATCTAAACCCTGAACTTGGTAGCAATGCAAATAGATCATTTAGAAAGTGAGCTATCGGTAGCAAAACCATGTTCTTAACTCAACTCAACTTTAAGGTAAAGGAACGATGTAATGAATCAAAGGACGCATCAATAAACCAGGGAATCTATTAATTGATGCATTAATAACAACATTTTAAATAATGGCCAGGAATGTGATGTGAAAGGAGGATGGCGATTGCCCCTGCATGTGAAGAATGACCTGCTCTGTGCTGGTGAAGCCCCAGCATATTAAAGCGTCTAACAGGCTACTGGGCCACATTCAGCATCACACCTCGGGATCCGCAGGGATTGTATCTCGTTTGATTTCCCAGAGTGGACTTCGAAAAGGTAAATCGGTTTATACTTATGAGCCGTTGATCCACAGGAGAGAGGAAGAGAGAGAGGGAGGGAGGGAGAGACAGACAGACAGAAAGGGAGACAGAAAGAGAGGAAGAGAGAGAGGGAGGGAGAGAGTTTGTAATTGAGCAGCCCTCGGTGACAAACAGACAGAGAGCATAGAGAGGTTAAATAAGGTGCGGGAGAGGTGGCGAGAGAGAGATGGCTGCCGACAGGATGAGTCCACCGCTGCTGTCAGCTGGGTCTCAGAGGACACGGCATAGTGGCAAGTACGGAAGCCCGGCAGCTCAAAAAGTCAACCCGCCATGCCTGAGGCACTGGAAGAAGATGTACCGGAGAAGGACTGAATGGTGATAAAAGATGTGTGGGTAATAAAGCTTTAAAAAAGGTTTCCCGTGGTTTAACGGTAATAAAAACAGTTTAATACTGACATGCCTGCCCCCCACCCCTGTTTATCGTATAATATTTTCAGTAGCTTGTATCAGCTTTTTAATGGATTGAAAGTGTTTGTTATCAGATGAACTGTTATTACACAGCCGTTCTAAGCGGTACTTTTATAAAAAGTAAGCAAAATGACAGAAATATGAAAAATTGCAGACATACTTTGTTTACCGTTATCCCAAGCACCTCACACTCCTGATCATAAAGGAAATGTGTGCACTCATGTTATGTTTATATAAACAAAACCACCATGTGTGGGCCCGATTATTATTACTATTAATAATAATGAAAGATAATCATTAATAAGTACTTTGATAATTAGTACAATAGCCGTGCAAATGAACAATAAACCATGTCCTTTAACAAAGGGGTTTATCAGGGGAATGAAAGTGTATTTAGTGGTGAGTGAAATCACATGGTTCATGGGGGTTAATGGGAGGGGTCAAGAGAGAGGTGCGCTGGAAAAAGTTGGGATTAATTGGGAGTCGACTAATTACCTTGAAACTCTTGTCACATAGTGCTACTGTAGAGAGTTACATGACTTTAGAGAACAGGGGAAAAACATCCATCCAACCAGCTGAAGGGAACTGAATTGATCAAGCCCATTCTTTTTAGGAAATAAAACGTTTATGTTAATGTGGTCAAGTGCTTTTTAAAACTCTGGCACTACACAGGAGTTTATCTCTCCCTCTCTCTCTCTTTCTGTCTTTAACTCACTCCAACCCTCTGACATCAAACTCAATTCTCTGTCTCTCTCTCCCCGAGTTTTGCATTGCATTGTGTTTTGCACCATCCGTTTAAAGCATGGATGATTGAATGAATGCATGAATACAATTATGGATGGAAAATGGCATTATATTTCAGCCTCGTTCAGTAAGTGCAGTGCCTTGAATTCGACTGCTTCAAAGCCAATGAATTTCAAATGAATGGACATTGAAGTTGATGCAAATGGAATAACTGTATTCAAAATGTTAATTGTGCATACTTTACATCTGGTCTGAGGGACAAAATAATCATAGTCCCCTTATCTCAATTTATCCATATCTAGCGCAGAAAGGGTATAAAATGAGATCTTATGTGTTGTAAGGTATGGACTGAGGTTGTTCAAGAAATATGGCAGCAATTAGGGAGTAAGGTCGGGTCAAGTTAATATGATTTGTACAGCCCTTAATCATTTCCAGTCTCAAAGAGCTTTTCATGCCATATATTTATGCCCCCTCCCCCTAAACCCTAGGCCCCAAAAGGGCACGAAAAAACTCCTTAATTAACAAGGAAGAAAACTAGAGAAAGAAGGCAGAGTGGGGGATCACTCCTCCCAGGGATGGTAAGGGGAGCAACGGGTGCCATAGTGTACATGTATAGTAGCATTTCAAGCATATTCAAAAAAAGGATCCAGAAAAAGTAAGGGAGTCCCCACATTATGTGAGGAACTCAGGGAGGGTGCCCACTCCTCTTAGCCTATTACTCTTTCCCGCAAATGGCATGTAGGCTGTGTGAAATTCCCATCACATAAAGTTCTACCAAAAGGTAATTGCGCCCCTTTTAGTTTTAATTAACAGCCCAATCGCCGCTTTGGGAGAGATCCAGGGATGTGGTTCACCATAGCTCAAGTGGTGACATTTAAAAAGCGTGCGATATGTCATTCTGCAATCGCCGAGCACATTTTGTTCTTCGCAAGCCGGTGTATTTATTACTGCGACAACCGCGGGTAAACTATACACTCACGCATGAGCTCCTCCTGCAAACATTATATTCATATTTCAATGTTGTCATGGACCTGATTCCATTCAAAATAATACCTGATGAAGGACAAAGTAACGTTTTAGAGCCCTGGCACTGCAATGTAAAGTAGCAACCAATCAGACGCCAGACCACAGGTAATTAAAACAAACAACTATATAATCAGCTGATGATAAAATGGAATAGAGCTCCAGGGTTTAGGCTTTGTGTGAATTGATGGTTCATTAAACAAACCCATTGTAACCTAAAGAATAAAAGAAAACCAGGCTGTGTTGTCTTTCTTTGCAACTTTTTAACTTAGTTCTAAATATCATATTTATTTCCAGAGGGCAGTCTCTCTCTCCCTCTCTCTCTCTCACTCTCAATCACTCTCTCTCGCTGTCTCTCTCTCTACGTCTCTCTCTCTCTCTCCCCCTCTCTTCCACTCTCTCTCCCTCTCTCCCCCCTATCTCTTTTCTCTCTCTCTCTCCCTCTCTCCGACTCTCCTTTCCTCCCTCTCTCACTCCCACTCTCTCGCTCTTGCTCAACTCTTCGCATCGCCGGCGCATAATTGCATGTTCGAGTGTCTGAAGAGCAATCCAGTGTAATGGAAGTAATTACACAGAAATTATAACCTGTCGGAGTGAGAGAGGACAGAGGAGCCGGAAGATCCGAGAGGAATAGGTGTTCCACGTCACACAATCAACACATCTCTCTCAGCCTCTCTCTCTCAGCCCTTCTGTCGGCACCCATGTGACACACTTCACCACTGAGCTGTCGGGAATACCAGGTCCCTCTTTAAACCGTCGACTTGAGAGAGAAGAGGAGAGACAAGGGGAGATGACTGACATTTCCATAATCTGCCAGTAGCCTGCCGGATTTGACCCCCGGTGTCATTTAATACCTGGCACTCCAAAGCTATCCCTTTCCTCCGCTGTGATGAAGTTTAGAGAAGATGGACGCCGGTTCATCCCTCACACACCCACCGCCCCACCCCCCAAGGCACTTATCCCGAATGATAAGAACGGATTATTCACTGCTTGTGAAAAATCGACTTGTTATCACTGTACCTAGTTCTCTATAGTGCTGTTTTGTCCCGGATTTGTACCATTGTTGAATTTCGAATGCATGTGTCGAAAACGAGAAAGAAATAAGTGTTTCTTCGTCGTTACAAGCGTGTCTCTCATGTTTAGGGAAAATAAAATAATACAAGTAAACTGGTGAATTCAAAAGTTATCATTTATTAATGGTTAACATAAGACGAGTTTGAAGCGAGAAATGGTGAGCAAAACCCAGTCTCATGCTGCAACCACAAGCTATCCTTTTTTAGTCATTCTAAATCGGATATGTTTTAAGTCACAAAGCATCTCCCTGGCATTCATAATGAGCCCAAAAGCTGCCCACCCACATGGGAGGAAATCAGGCAAAATAATGGCTCATCACAATACAAAAGAGACAAGGAAAAAAAAAGAAAATGTCCTCCAATACATTGTGTGTATCCTGGCTAATTGGAATCGGGGCCACATTTACTATCACTGGTTTGAACTGTGACCTTGGTATTTTCAGAGAGAGCAATCCCTGAACTCAATCCATTCATAATGAGTGGTTGGGTTTAAAAGCTCAGGGAGTCGCGTACTAGTGAACCCCCAACCCTGACTGATATAACACAGTTAAATTATTCATTTGAAGTAATAGTCTCGCTGATGAAATATTCATTATTCTGTAATGAGGGATGTATTGATTTAAATAGCAGCACTTTGTTGAAAGCCTCGGTTTCAGCCCGCGATAAAGGGGCAAACAGAATGAAAGGTATCCCAAAGATAAGTTTTGGTATTTCATCAAATCCTGTCCCTTACTACCACTGCTAGTTAAGCTTACTACCACCGCCAGTTCGAAACACGTGCGCTCGAACTACGAGGGAGACTATCTCATAGTGTTCCTAGTAAAGGAATCAGGGCAGATGGATATCAAATTAGAAAGCCTGGTAGTTAGATTAACCCACTTTTTGATGTTGCATCATTTAGAAATGAGGTTCAATCAGCCTCGGGCATCGTAAGAATGCTGACTGACCCCTTCGTTAGCTGTGATGATCAATGGGAATATGTGATGGTGACACGCAACATATGTTAATCATATACGTAATCATTTTCTACCGTCCGGAAGGGAAAGTCTTCAAATGCATTTTTTTGTTGTAGAGTCAAGTAAGACATCATTGTGATTGGGATCAAATGACAAGATGGTGCTGACTCTGAAATTAATTAAACCAGAAATTAATTGAAATAAAATTCACATTATAGTTTGTTAGATGTAAGATGTCTAATGCTCCCTTGCGACACGTCACATGACTTCAGTTTTGAGTTTTTCCTACATGTTTGATGCGAAAGCTATTAACACCATGTTGGGCCAAAACTATTTTTGCACTCATGTGGCGTTCTGCTTTCACGCTGCACGGAAATAATAAATGCAAAGATCCCCATTAAAAACAGTCCATATGGTCATGATCTTATGGAATTATTGTGCAGCCGACTTGTTCAGCCAAAAATATGAATAACGGTGCCTGACACAGCAAATGAACAGCGAAACATATGTTAAACCTCAAACGTGTGACAATGCCTTTTCTCAATGTGTGACAAGAATTATCGACACTGTTAACTGCAGCAAAACCATGCAAGACAAAGTTAAGCGTGCAAGCATTGTTTGCGAGGAATATTCTACATTGTTATCTCGTTTGACGGCAAACTATGAGACATACACCCTTACCCTTAAGGCTTGTGGGTGATAACCACGCTAAATGAAAGGTAAATGGCCACAAAATGGTTCAGAGGGATGCATATTATCGTCAGTGGCAGCTTGTTCATCTACACTTTGCATCAATGTGTTTTTAAGAGGAAGTACCATCTGGTTCCTTTGGAACGCTACCATCAATGGGTTGACACATGGAAACTGTCTTCTAGATGCGTTGATCAGTCAACGATCGACAATCTATAATGCATAGGCATGCGTGCATGGATACATTGTTGAAAGACTTTAGAGAGCAATGAAATACCCTGGCATCTGCCCACTACACCCATTATTACTCAATTATGAGCCAATTTCATGTAGTGGCCCCACTTACAGAAATCACATGGGAAAACCAGAGCCTTTTATGCCGTACAACTGGGAAGTTCTGTAAAATAGACGCCCGCATTCCAGTCACACATGAGCCGTTCCATCCCAAAAAGCCAATAACCGAACAACACAAGCCGATGCCAGTGATGCCAGAAGATAATCGTTTTAATCTCATCATGTCATTACCACAGGCCAACTGAAACTAAATGTTTCCTTTCCCTTTGAACCCGTAGAAAAACCGTTCTGGCACTTGCGGGACAGTTTTTTTTTACTGATTACTAGTGATTTTCAGCACTCAAGAAAGATATTTGAGAATTGTCTGTACAACAGAACATGATTATCTTAATTGTACCAATAATAAAAGTTTAATTAAGATCCTCAGGCAGCACATCCAATCATCAGATTGAACTGTTGTAGAGACAATTGCTGCATTGGGTCATGCAGTGATAAACTAGTTGTTGACAGTTTGGCACCAACACCCCAACAAGCAGTGGACGTGGGGGAAGTAATGAACACCCCCAAGCTCTGAGGAAGAACCCTGGCCATAGGGTCACGCATTGATTTCCTCTCTAGATATCTTTATAATCGGAAAGACTTTCAAGGATCTAGTTGTCTTTCTTTCAGTAAGACTTCCTGAGTATTTCCTCTGCAGTATTGGAGAAAAAAACAGAGGGAAATTACAACTTGAGTCCGAAAGAGAGAGCAATCAGCGCCCCAATCGCAAAACAATTGATTGATGCATTCTTGAACAATGTAAGGTAAGAAATCATTCAACTAAATTGGCCTGACCGTCAATGTCTTTCAATACTGTCGAGGGCCCTCCCAAGGGGAGAATGTTTCACCCATGCAAACCCAATATACAGCATTCTATATAAAGGAAGCTCTAACTACCTTTATACATGGAAAAAGTCAAACCCAAAATTCAGTTATCTCTTTTTTTTTTCTTAATTTGCCAAATCCTCGTCCTGGGCACAGTAAATACACTGTCCCTCTCTGCAGTCAAGCATAGCAGTTGCCGGAACACCTCAAACGTTGCCTCAGCAACAACCTTTAAAGAAACTATGGGGAAGAGGAGGAACAAGAGCCGAATAGAGAGAAAAATAGACAGTTAGGGGGCCGAGGTGCGGTAGGATAAATTACTTGAATTCTCTAGTCTACTCAGTTTGTATATAAGTATTCATTCTGTGCTCCTCACACTGTTATTGTACTAGCAGGTGGCTGTGACGAATTGTAGGGCCACTAAACATTTTATCGAGTCTGCCGCCCCAGCGCCCATCATTCATTCTGAGTTTAGGCACAGCTTTCGCTACGGCAGTTGTCGCAACCACCGCGTTTGTCTTTTACAATGAAAAGTCACTCTCGCCGTTCCGAAGTGACAAACAACTCTTAGAGGTGCGTCTGAACGGCTGTTTCCCCTCAATTCCGCACGTTAGCACAACTCGGCGGTTTAAGTGGACGACGGTTAGCGGTTAGCTTGTTTGATTCCTCAACAGAACGGCAGCCGGCGTGAGCAGGGGTCTGTCAGGAAGTCTCTGTTTGCGCGAATCATAACGTGGCGGTGGAGGGTGGGGAGGGAATGAGGTTTGTCAGATGGCTCCGCCGTGGCAAGGCACCCGATGCTGTTGGATGATTTTGTTTACGGCAGTGTAAACAAGGCGCCGTGGCGGTCGTGAGCGAAAAAAAACCACGAGGACATTAAGTTAAGGATTCAGACTCAAGGCTCTGTTTGTCTTAGGTAAGCAGCAGCCCACTTTGCTGTCAAGACACACAAACTGCTGATTAAACAGGACATGCGGAGGGGTGTGGGACGGGGTGGGGTGGAACAAGGCCTTTGTGAATTATGACACAGTCATAAACAGGGCTGGTGGTTGGGGGGAGGGGGGGAGAGCGAGGGGACGTGTTCCTGCTGACGTGATCTAATTGAATCACAAAACCGCTGCACCGCCTCGTTCGTCTGAATCCTTGATTTCCATGGCCATGGGGGTTTGGGGCAGCTCTTATGAACCCTGTAGCGGGGGAGATAATACACCAAAGAGGCACTTTGGTGCAATTAAAAGTTTTGCTATCAGACAAGTTGTGCTATCTTTTCGTTTAAGCTTTTCATCTGTTTTTCTTTTTTTCCTTGGCTCGATTCACTGTGACTAATTGAAACTCACATTGCCCCCGAACGCATGGCCCGGTGAATTGAAGAAACAAGAAGAAATCAAAAACAACATTCACCACCCAAAAACATCCTCGCTTCCAAAGGTAGAAGCTGAAAGACATTCCACATATTGAATTCCCGTCTAATTCATATGTGAATAATAACTCAGATACATAAAATGTGTTTTCCTGCAGGCCCTTTGTGATCAGCGCCCTTGTTGCTTTGATAAAGAGCAGCCGCCACTCTTTCCTTCACAGGGGCAAAACATTTTTTTAAAGATCCTTGTGTTTCTCAGTAAATGCCTCCTATTCATTCTTTGACGCAGTCTCTCTGCAAGCGGTTGTTCAATGTGTTAGTATTTTTGTCTAATGAAAATAACTATGTTGGTAGCTTGTTTTATGTGTGACTGTGTCTTTGTGTGTGTGTGTGTGTGTGTGTGTGTGTGTGTGTGTGTGTGTGTGTTTGTGTTTGCTTGTGCGTCTGTGTGTGTGTTAGTGCATATGTGTGTGTGCTAGGGCCATGCTTTTCTAAATTAGAGGTATGTATCGTTAAGTTTGCAACCGTTACATAATCACACCCATTTTAATCAATAAACAATAAAGCCTAAAAATAGCACGTGCACATAATTTCTCGTTCTTTGTCTTCATATTACGTCCACGTCACATCTCCTGAAATAAACATGCAATGCAGAAAATAACAGTAATCCCAATGTTAAATTGGATCCTAGGCAAATTACACCACAGGTAATTATGGTTAGGAAGATATCATTTCAAACGAGTCTGAAGTCAGATTGTACAGTTGACATTTTTGAAAAAAGCTAAGGCCACCAGCAAACTTTACTTGAGGTACTTTATATCTTGCACATGGAAATCATATTTTTACCTTTGTTTTATTTTCTTCATTAATGATGAACTGTATGAAATGTGCAAAATGCATATATGACCGTGGTAGTATTTACATTCTTAGCGGTTAAGCTAAGAAGACACACCCAGTGATAAAAGTGTCCACACGGCTTAACATCTGATCAAGCAGAATCAAATAGAATACCAATCATTAATAAGTGGGCAATTACATGGCAATCCATTGCTAGAGATTTAATGTTACTGTCATTTAAAATGTCTCTTCCCTAGCTGTTTCACAGAAGTGGTTATGAGTGGGTAATAACGTAGTCACACGCAGGGAGGTGTAATATTTATAGATATGCTTTTCTAAAGTATGCTGCAATAACAGTGAAGCAAAATCGCTAGAAGAGGCACATTTCTCTTCTTAAAAGTTAGAACATAGTACTCTACAATTATAGAATTGGGTAATTACTGCAACTTGGAATCATGGACATTAGGCCTACATTGTTGATCTTGAGTGACATTGTTGATCTATAACGACATTGGTGGTTATATTGAGAAACCGATCTGATAGTAACTGCGTGAGCCGGCACGAACGGACAACGGCATCAATGCATACGTTCAAATGGTGATTTGGTCATGAACTGCTGATCAACACCAATGCTAAGGGCTATCCAGCGCCCATGTGTATGCCACGGCCGTGCGTGAGCTGTCCGCGAACGTAACGAACGGCGCATCGCGGCGACTATAAGGTCCACTTAGCGAGGTCGCAGGGAAAACCGACCATGTAAACTCTATATCTCATGGGGTGGAAAAACATTGAATATCAATTGAACATGCCTCTTTCATGTCACACTTTGACAGCCATGCTCACTTCTGGGCATGGAGACAGAGAGCTGGCAGAGGCGCTGGCAGAGGCGCTGGCTTCAGCCACTCGGAACTATGATAATTTATGCAGTGACTGAGAAGGTGCTGCCTACTGTGTTTTGAATTCACTGATCTGATGTGGGTGGACGTTTATGTAGGGAAAGAAGAATGTTCTCCTGCAAATTATGTTGTCTTCATTGAAGTAAGAAGCATGCAGTGGTCATTTAAGAAAGTACGTTCTTAAAAAAATAAATATATGGAATATGGAAAATGTGCCAAGCACGGAATTACAAAATCCAAGACACAATGGAGACAAACCGACATTAAGGCAAAAAAAAACACATTATAAAAGCCTTTAAGAAAATGTGTGGGTCTTGAAGTTAGTGTTTTTGATGGAGTGATTGAAGTTGACAGTGTGGAGCCATGGTGGTGGAGCATTTCAGAAACAAAGCAAAGTGGGCGTATTCAGCTTTCAGCAACTACAAAACTCAAACTAGGCAGAACAAAATAATAAGTTGTTCTCTCTTTGAAGCAGGTCTCCATGGACAGAGGCCAGAACACAGAGATATAGAGAGGGAGAGAGAGAGAGAGAGATAGAGAGAGAGAGAGAGAGAGAGAGAGAGAGAGAGAGAGAGAGAGAGAGAGA
>JAOPJL010000155.1:5150838-5161175 GCA_027123545.1 Trisopterus esmarkii | reverse complement strand
TGTGTGTGTGTGTGTGTGTGTGTGTGTGTGTGTGTGTGTGTGTGTGTGTGTGTGTGTGGCGTACACGCACATACATCCGCGACTCGCGCCGACTCACGTTTCTCTTCAGCTTGTTCTTGATGGTTTCGATGACGCCGGCGTTCTCGCTCTCGCACAGCCTCTCCGTCGCCTTGAGGTCTTCGAAAGCCGTCTGCATCTTCTCCTCCTCAAACGTCATCATGGCGTTCTGCGGCACGGAGAACACAACGTTTCACCGCTGCACAGGCACCACTGAATAAACACACCCAGTACTTTCAAGAGGATCATAGAGAAAATAAATGACAATTAGGCTAAATACAATACATTGCATTTGTTGAATAGTATAGTAGGCTGTAGTAGGTTGATAGTATTTCTATAGTAATGGCACTCAAGTCCTGGCATTGATAGCCAGGACAAGCCAGTGCTCAGTGGTTACATGGAGAATGTTGCACACCTACTTACCAAGAAACTGACAAAACTGGCACCGAAACTCATTAAAGGGCTGTGGTTCCTTAAAAAGACAATAGACAAACTATCAAACGGAAGGCTAAACATAGCAACAGGGAGAGAAAAAAAAGTATTTTTACAGAAAGAGCCGGAAGGGTCTATGCATAAGAGATATGTGTAAACTTTAATGACGCCTCTAGCAATAGGGCCTGAATGACCGGCTGACTGTGGCCTACAGTAGTCACAAGTTTCAGTCTGAGTTGATTTGTGCTTTGTCAGGAATTTGCCTCAATCTCGGTTCACAGCCACAGTGTGAGGTCCTTCTAACACGGAGAGCAATTAGAAGTAAAGGGCAACATTTAAGCCTTCACCAGGAGCCAGGATCTCCCACTGCTTGCCCTTCAGTGCCATTGATCAAGCCATGGTTTTCATTCAACCTTGACAGCAATAATAGCCAATAGTAAAGCTAAAATCCACAAACTGGTTTTAAGGTTTTCTTAAAGTTGTGTTATAAAACGATGCAGTCAACTTGTAAGAGCATGCTTTCTAAATGAGCATTGTTTTCAAACCTACACTGGCCACATTGAGTGGAGTGTTAAGAGCAGACAAACCTGCTTGGAAACGAGTCTGAGTTTCCAAATCAATAAACCAGTTATATGACCTAGTAATAGTATGACGTAACGTTATGCCCATACATTGTGTT
The DNA here is from genome assembly GCA_027123545.1 of Trisopterus esmarkii. Classification (NCBI taxonomy): domain Eukaryota; kingdom Metazoa; phylum Chordata; class Actinopteri; order Gadiformes; family Gadidae; genus Trisopterus; species Trisopterus esmarkii. Next base: position 5,160,007 of record JAOPJL010000155.1, on the reverse strand, counting down.
AGGCTATGAGAAAACAGAAGTGATCCAAGTTCAAATAACCATCAGAATGCCTGTCTAGATACACTAGGAATAACACAATGTCTCTATACACAAACACACACACACCATGCCTATAATGGGACGCACTTGAGACAGCGATGTCTGGATAATTGATATTCCATGCATTTCACCTCCCTGGGATGGCACACCTAGATACACAGCTACAGCCTGAATGTGATCAAGACATGACATGTCACTTTGCTTATTCGGTCCTATGCATGTGAACACAAAAGCAACCCAAACCACAATTCATTGAAATCCACCGGTCAACGAGAGGACTCGTCCGATAGAGGGTTCACACGTGTTCCCCCGGAGGCGCTGCAGAAGCGGACCGCAGTCGTCCACTGACCTGTGTGCTTTGAACAGATCGTCACTTTCTTTGAAGCCATTGTTCAGCAGCATGTTGATGCCTTCCAGTGCCAGTTCAGCGTCATCGATAGTGTCCGGTTTATCCCCAGAGCTCACTGGTTTTGTTGTGCCCGCCATCGGTATATAAATATAAATGATCTCCTCAAAAATAAAATAGTTAGAGCGTAGAAAATGCTCTGCGCCAGGGAGGGGAGGAAGTCTGCGTGCTGGTGGTCGGCTTTGACAGGGCAGTCAAAGCGTGGAATATAAACTAGATCGTATCGTGTCCATCCTCGGTTTTATTGCCATAGCATTACCCGGATAATTCAAAAATAATATCCGCAGAACCGGGTTGCTTGTTTGTTTGTTTGTTTGCCCGTCCGCTCGTCTTCCGTATTCCGCGGCGGTGGTGTGGCTGGGATTGGTGTAGCGAGAGAAGAGAATGGGGGTGGGGGGGAGGGGGGGCATTTGTTAGATCTGAGCAGCCAGCCAATCAGCGTCCGAGGATCCATCTTCAGTCGCTTGGGAACCAAAAAGTTGAATCAGAATGTGATAGTATAAATATTTAATGTTTTTTTCTTGAATGTGTTATTTGGAATATAATTTAAAAAACAAAAAGAAACAGGCTGCCAGTTTCACACGTTTAGTTTATTTGCTTTCACTCAGAATAGCAGGCCTACAGCGGAACATAAATAAATGCCAATTAACCTCTTTCAGCCTCTCATGTAATTGATTTACTTTGACACATTCAGGCAGTTAATACATTTCAAAATGAAATACATGAAATATCAATCAAACACTATTTCTGAACTCAACCATATTGTTGTATTGCTAATTAAAGCATAAAATACCCCTGAAAAATGTGGGTAAACAATCTGATTAAAATTATAGAAAAAAACACGAATATTTGTGAAACAATATTTCCATAATAATCAATAACACAAATTCTAAAATTGTACAAATCAAGGCATTGTTCTGTAAATATTTGTAATAATAAAGGCTAAATAATCCAAGCTTTGAAACAAAACTTACATTCAAACATGTTCTGAAAAAGGGTTTCATTTTACGTCCACAAAACAACAGCTTCCACTTTCACTTCGGAATGCACAACAACAAATGGAATATTAATTCAGGAAAATCTGTTTTGATTTCAAGGATGATCAGTTAGGTCTAGATCTTATCAAAAAAGTAAACATATAATCCGACCAGTGGTCATTTAGTGTGAAAGATAAAACTTTGTCATTATCTGACAATGGCATCATTTACAAGACCACCTAATGGCTGTACAACTTGAGTTGAACAAAGACATAAACCAATGATAACGCTCCTCTGGTCATTTGAATACTTAAAGTGCTTGGTCGCTTATGCTTGGAAGTCAAACAGCAATGCAGCTATTTCCAATCAAAGCATTATACAGTAACGTGTATAGTCAAAGAAAGTCAAACTGATTTCTTAATTTGATGTGAAACATCATTGGTATAATTGACGCATATAATATATGCGTCAATACAGTGATACTGTAATGTAGGATTTATCAAAAAAAGAATAAATACAGAAACAGTGAACGGAAAAGCTTAGCAGTTGTATTTCCTGATACAGATCAATAAAGACATGTAATCGTTTGCACACGCACACGCACACACGCACACAAACACACACATGCGCGTGCACACACACACACACACATATACACATACACACACACACACATACATGCACGCACACACACGTGTGCGCACACACACACACACACACACTGAGTATACTGTACACAATTTACACATTGAGATTGCACATGGTCGTAGCATATGGACATGGGCGTGGTCACAGCAGCACAGCAGCCCGCCTGGGTCAGCCCCCCGGACATTCTCTGAGGTTGACGGGCCCGGAGGCTTTGGACAGCCTCTCAAAGTAGACAGGGTTGCCGTTGATCCTCATGTCCTGGATGCAGCCCACGAAGGAGGAGGAGACGGGGAGCGAGGGCTGCTGCAGGGGCGTCTCTGCAGCACACAACGTGCAGTGGGTGGGTTAAACCGTCCTCATCACGGAGTCTGTGTGTCTACTGTTTTGTTTTCACAATATTCAGAACTTTTTATTGTAATTCTTCTTCTCATTATTATCATTATTATAACTAGAATTGAATACAAGATTGCTTTTAATTGTATATATGCACGTATTTATATATAAATAAATATATATAACTCAAATATATTGATGTATTTTAGAATCTTGAGCTCTACACCTCACCAACTGACTCATCTTTCTGTTCCATGCTTGCTGGCTTAGTGTGCCGTGAATCAGACTTGTGCTGCAATGTTTAAATAGCTCTGCATCGTGAGCACTTGGTCATGCAGCACTCCAATTTGTAGTTACTGTAATATTGATTGTATACTTGGAAGTCGCTTTGGATAAAAGCGTCTGCTAAATCCCTGATCTGTCATTTGTCTGGTCTTGACGTGTCCACCGTGGCCCTGTGTGGCTGCCAGGTTTGGAGGTTTGATTCCCACCATAATAAAAGCCCTTTCACACATGCGCTGTAAGCCGGACATTCTCTGGATTATACCCGGAGGGACTTTATGTGTGAACTGAACACAAATGTCAGAATCATTGAGGGAAAGGCCTCATGTTTCTGCTCAATGCCATTTCTTTTTTCTTGTCTGTGGAGCGTCTGTCCGTTCCAACCTACCTGGGATGCCACCCACATACAGGGGGTCTTTAGTGAGAGTCGTCAACGAGGAGGGAGGTCCGATCTTGTGGTTGTCCGCAGTGTCAACATGCAGTTGCACCACATTATTCCTTTTGATCACTAGGAGACACACACACAAACAGCCGCTGAGTGCAATTCACTTCCTACAGTTCAATTGTTCACACTCAATTTTATTTGCAACACATCAATCCTGTGACCTTTTTGGTGACCGTGGGTTGTAATGAAACCTGGCGTCTACCTGATATTTTATGGAATGTCCCGTCGCACAATGCAGTCTTGGGCATGACTGACACCAAGAATTCACCTGCTCCGTTGTTCACCTGCACCATTACCTGTAGGTCAGAGCATAAAAACAGAGTCATTCATGAAGAAGCCAAGGCCTAACTAGGCGATACAATCGGTTCAAACTGTACCTCATGGTTGTTCATGAAGAGTTGAAGATCAAAATCAAATCTAGACCAGCAACATCAAAATGGATAACTTGTGTTGATATTGCAGCCAATGCAAACCATTGCTTTACTACACCACAGCTCACCTCTCCTTTGAGCATGTAGAGACTGAGGTGGTGTCCCGCCTTGGCTCCATGCTTGGCCCGGCTGAAATTCCCCACATGAAGCAGGACCCCGGTTAGGCTCCTCGGTCGGATGTCGAACAGCAGCTCAAAGTTGTCGCCCACCACAAAGTCATCCTCTGAGGGGTATAGAAAATTGAGGTATCAACAACTGTCCGACAAACGGCGTAAAAATGCAATTACTTGTGGACAGTGGACTCACCGATAACGACGTGAGCATTGCTCCCCGGGAAATAGGCACCGCTCTGCAACGGTCCATCAAAGCAGGGGCCGGCTCCGTGATTGGTGGTGGGTTTCAGCATGGCATGGCCATTCATTTGGAAGTTGCGGAGGCAGCCCAACACACTGTGCTTGCGTAGGCTTTTCCGCTGAAGGAGGACAAATACAAAAAATCATATAAAGTTCATATAAAGTTCAAAGTCAGATTAAAACCCCTGAGAGTGAGTTCTTCTGGTTTAGAAAACACTGCTACAACACTCACTGGTCAATAAGTATCTGTTCGCAAGCTGTATAACACTGATCAATGAAAAGGTATGGTTTTTTTATCTATCAAATAAAATGTATAATCTGAAAATAATGTTATAGAATGATAACTGTAATACGACACAGCAATACAGTGGGCTAAAACAGTGTATTTTACCTTTAAATACTGGTGAAGGGATTCAGGGGCACTTCCTAGGTAGAGAGGGGACAGCAGCTCCAGCGAAGCCACCTCATCATTAGTCAGCTGGCCATCCTGAGCCCTGATTCCATCCACAATCAATCTGAATTTCTTCTTATCCAAGCTGAACATGACCTGCACATGAGAACCAGGAGTCAACAGGATGGCAGACTAATACAACAACAGGATCAATACCCTGAGACTACTGAAACTGTTTTGTGATGACGTGATGTTCACTGACCGTGTGCCACTTCCCGTCGTTGTATTTCTCCCGGTTGAAGATCTCTTTCTGTTTGCCCACAGAGAATCGGATTCTGCCCTTGGACATGTAGACAGCCAGGTGAGAGTTCCCCCTTCTGGTCGCAGCAAAGAACAACAAGCCTTCTGGAGACCTCGTCCGGACTTCTAGAGAGAAGTGGGGCCTTTGGGCGAGAAATAAAGGGTCCCAACCGATTAGTTCTGTGTGCGTGTGTGTGCGTGTGTGTGCGTGTGTATGCGTGTGTGTGCGTGTCTGTTTGTGTCTGTGTGTGTGTGCGCATGCGTGTGTGCTTGTGTCTGTGTGTGTGTGTGTGCATGCGTGTGTGCTTGTGTCTGTGTGTGTTTATGTGTCTGTGTTTGTGTTTGTGCGTGCATGTGTATGACTACATATGTGCGGGTATCTTATCATACTAGATAGGAATGAGTATAGAACTGAGGTAGTGCAGTAGTTCATGTGGTAGATAATGGACTAGTTGGGTAGTCAAGGAAGGGGTGGGTAGGGTAGTTGTGCGTACTTTGGCAGCAGGGCCTGTGGGGGCAGACTGTAGCTGAGGCTGCTGACGGCGGCCGCCATGCGGTAGGCGCGTTGGAGCGAGGCGGGCTCGGTACACTCCGACACCAGTGACACGTTCGCCAACGGCTGCACGGCGTCCTGACACCGCAGACGGGGAGCAGACAAAGAAACAAAGACAGGCCAAGTGTTACAGAGGACCAGTGTCAGGGTAGCAAGGCCGTGGTGGGCAGCTCGCACCTTCCAGCTCTGCGAATAACGTCGAGGACTTCACGATGTGTTTGAAGGACATTAAGTATGAGAGGAAAGAAAGTATTCTGTGCAGAAAAGGGGCTGACACACATTGAGACGATCCCCGAACAGCAATGTGTACATTCTGAACATGCACCCCGGTGTTTAATGTAACACCAGGGACTTGACGCCAACAGTGTATGAGGTGTCACTCCGTAAGGATTCATTAAAATCTTTTTGATATTAGTTTTCATTTGTTCAAATCATTTGAGCCGTTCTGATTGGCAGCAAAGGCGCATTGGTGTGCCATCGCTGAGATGTCTGTAAAGGCAATTATTACTAGACACATTAGTAAACGTTTAAGTAACTGTTAGTTAATGCTTATTACTGCATTAACTAATTCATGGTAAATAAATATACTATTATTGTTAAGTGTAAACAATTTACTTCTGCATCGGCATGTTACCCTATGTGTTTCTAATACTCAGAGCTAGAGAATATGTGGAAACCATCACTGTAGCAACAGCTCAGTCATCTATTTAGGAGGAATTTATTTTTACATTGGATTTTAAGCCGGTAAGAAGTGTTATTCAGGTCAATGCATTTGTTATTATAAGAAATGTATTAATGGATACAAAAGGTAATATATGATATCGAGTAAAATCATTTAAAAACGCAGTTAATTTTCAAGGACAATAGATTTTTTTCTCTAAAATAATCTGCATGCTATTTTCATAAGAAAATCCCTTTGTTTTGGATTTAAACATTGTTGGTGATTTATACTGCTGCCATATACGTGGCACATTTCAACAGTCAACAGTTAACTGTTGAAATGTGTCGTGTTCATCTGTGTGTCTTCAGAACACTGTGTGTTCCTCAGATGAACACTGTGTGTGTTCATCTGTTCTTGCACATCAACTCTGTATAAAGTTATTGAATACATTGATTTGTTAAGTGAGAAATTTGTGGAAATGTGGGTTTGATTTGATGGAGCTGTTAATGCTTGTGAACAAGGGACAGGTACAGAAGAGACAGTGACTTCATCTTGAGGTGAAATACTGCTCCCATCTCAATATATATTTATATATTTATTCATATATAAATATATAAACTCAACAATGGACTGGATGCCTCATGGTTCACTGAAGACCATAGTGACGAACAATCATTACAATTACATTTAGAATTAGTATTGTTATTAGTGGAATTGAATGAGACAAAACATAATTTGTTACTTGATCAAGCACAGGATTTAATACTTCTGCTTCTGAGACACACACACACACACACACAAACACACCATCCACCCCACCTCCACCTACAATTAAGGCTGTGTGTGATTTATTATTGAATAGTTACTGGATAATACTGGTTTATATTTTAAGATGAGGACGATTGGCTGTATTTGATTAAGTCCGGTGTTAGCATCTTTAAGTTTATATAAAAAAGAATATGACCCTTTTAGATGAAATTCATACAGAATTAGCCAGCAAACAGTATGAATGGTTAGTGAGAAATCAATTTTAGATTATTACTGTATTATTGTGTGAGATGAAGAAAGACATGACAGACATGAATAGATTCTTGTTTCTACTTATTTTCATTATAAACATAAAAAAGACATACATACAATTAACTGGTTTCGGTAACATAACTGTTGATCTTATTCAAATCAAATACATGGGAAATGTTTAGTAACAGTTTTCAGTTCATTATTCTCTCTCAATGTCAGCAGGTTTTAGGACATCCTTCTGCTTCTTCATTTCTGGAAACAAAGCAGCAAAGCAGGTTTTAAACAAAATACACAGATTTATATCAACAACTAAACTAAAACTTGTTGCACAACATAAGGTCCGGGTTAGGGTTAGGGTTAGGATGAGGTAACTGGCATATGTGTGGTTAGGGTTAAGGTTAGGATGAGGTAACGGGCATATGTGTGGTTAGGGTTAGGGTTAGGATGAGGTAACTGGTATATGTGTGGTTTGGGTCCTGGTTAAGATTTGGATAAGAGAACCAGTATATGTGTGGTTTGGTTCCTGGTTAAGATTTGGATAAGAGAACCAGTATATGTGTGGTTTGGGTCCTGGTTAAGATTTGGATAAGAGAACCAGTATATGTGTGGTTTAGACAAAATGTGTTTGAAGGGGCAAATAGAAACAATTGCAATATTATCATACTGCTGTGTTGTATACAAATCACCTAACCTTAATTCCATTGATCCGCTTTTCCTTAAATACAAACCTTAGTCGGCCCTTTGACTTACTACCTGCTACCGAAATCAACAATGATGTGGTGTAAGCCATTCACGTTGGTCAATACTTAAGATGATTCCCCTTAAATTAATTTATATGCAAGGCTTCATGACTTCCTGGGAGGAAATTCATTTCCTTAATTTGACTTAACAGATCAATCCATAAAAATCCATCGTCTCAATCAACTGCTATCCTGACCTGGCGGGATGTGTCCAGGATCATCATTGGCGGTCTTTGGGGCGTACACACGTCCAGCAGCACACTCCCAGAGGGCTGGAAGGTGCTCAGGTCCTCCGGTTGATACAGACGGCTCGCCCTGTAAGAACAGGGAAAGGGTGCAAAGTCAGCTTCATTGTAAATTCCCAAATATTTGCTAAGACAAATAGAGAAATCGAAATTGCATTTGCCTCTGACCCACAGTGCAATAAGTACACAAGGATAAAATTAGGTAGAATTATTAAAATAAGTAATATCTACCATAAATAAATTCTAAATAGTGCAAAAATAATTCTGAATAGTGTAAAGGTAGGAAAAACAAAACATGTCTCAGTGGATATAACAGAGTACCAACGCTATGACTGTACTGCGCGGGGACAGCGGGCATGCGCTACGTGAACGGCGCTTACCGTCTCAGGTAGACGTTTGAGATGCAGCCCTTGAAGGTGTCCTTTCCCAGGGAGACCTGACTGTCGCCGTCGGGTTGGAACGTCTCGGAGGACTGCGACAGGGGTTCCCTCTCATCGTCGATCAGTAGATTGATACTAGGGAGAAACAGGGTGGGAGTGTTTGATGCAGCGCACATGCTTATTTTCAAATATCCATGAGCTTTCGTAAACCGATTGTCTGACAAACCATCCATCCATCCATCCATCCATCCATCCATATTTACCTCGCTCCAGATTTGGTCACACTCAAGTAATGCCACTGGCCGTCGTTGTATTGTTTCATCGATTTAAACACCTCGTCTCCGAATCTCAGTTTGACGTGGCCGTCCACCAGCTCCAGCTTGAGCCCGGTGAACTGAAAGGTGGACAACATAAGAGGATGGGGATAAGCCACCTGAGGAAACGGCTAGTACAGTGAAAGGCCAGACGGGGAGAGCACGAGGACTCACCTCTTGGCTCTGCTGCAGCAGGAGACCCTGGTCCTCGGTGGACCTGAAGCCAAGTGACACGCTGACGTCTCTGTCTAGACTGATGGGGGCCGGTTTGACTGTCAGCGAGCTCTCCAGGTTGAACTGTGCTTTACGAATAGCCTACGAGATGGAGACAGGGCGACACGAGAACGGTTCAAATAAGGCGGGTACGGCGTGGCACCGCGTCAGGTGGAAGCGGCGGTTACGTTGGGAATAGCGAATGACTGCAAGACCAAATTGCTCACCAACAAGTCCATGGGACAACCTTTGCTGACGCCGACCTCTTCCAAGTAGTCGACGGTACCGCCGTTGGTCTTCACGTTTCTGTAGCACCCTTTGACAGCCGGTATGGTGATGTTATTCCTGTGAGCCGATAAACAAACGATTGCATTTGAGAAGGTTTGCTAGCAAAATATAAATCGCTTTAGGGTGCCCCCCCCCCCCCAATGTCTTGGG
>JAOPJL010000155.1:5064514-5076634 GCA_027123545.1 Trisopterus esmarkii | reverse complement strand
CACACACACACACACACACACACACACACACACACACACACACACACACACACACACACACACACACAAAAAAAACAAAACAAAATGGAAAACTAAAGAGTTAAACCTGTCCCACACACCAAACACTATATATATATAAGTTAAACTCTTATTAAACCAAAACCAAAATAACCAAATTAATGCTATTATTAAGTATGCCGCATTCGGATATTGCCTGTGAGCCTTATCTAACCACTGATTTGACGTACAGGTGACTGGAGGATCGAGCGGGATTGGGAAGTCCATCGCTATGGAATGCTACAGGCAGGGAGCCTTCATCACATTGGTGGCCCGAGACGAGGTCAGCACATTTCAAGGATGCAGTGACTCCACTGGTTCACATTGTGGTGTCTAGAGGGGTGGTTATCAGTTTGTTGCTGCAAGTTTAAGATAAAGTAAATCTTTATTTAGACTTTTAAATATTTGAGCTGTTTATTGATCAATAAACCATAAATGCAATGTTTGAATAGTTTAAACTAGCAAACATTAATATTTGCGTGTAGGCCAACTGTAATTGGCATATTTTTTGTCTGTGGAATATTGGACATGCAGGCTAATAGTATATTTGCCCAAGGGGATTGAATATTTACTATTGCTATTTGCAGGGTTTCAACAGAGTTGAACTACGTGCAATATGACCCACACTTATGTTTCCCCCCCGCAGACTAAACTGGTTCTGGCGAAGAAAGAGGTGGAAAAATGTGCTATCAATGACAAACAGGTATGTGGCTGTGTTTTTTGTTTTTACCCACATAAGTGCAATTGTTTTATGCAGGCCATACTTTCCAGACTTTGGTTTCCAGACTTTCCAGACCCCTTTTACATGGACCATAATCCTTCTACTTTCAGGTAGTGCTCTGCATATCAGTGGACGTCTCCAGTGATTATGGTCAAGTGGAGAGTGTTATAAAACAGGTATTTAATCTACATTTCTTAATAAAGACCCATTCAGTTGCTCTGTAATGGCATCTGGTGATTAATGTGTATGTGTGTGTGTGTGTCACTGCACAGGCCCAAGAGAAGCTAGGCCCTGTGGACATGCTGGTGAACTGTGCCGGAACGTCCATATCGGGAAAGTTTGAGGAGGTGGAAATGGATCGCTTCAAAGTAAGTAACTAACAACGGAGCTAAACCACTTGGTTAACCTGTGATGCCTTTGTCTGAAATGATATACATGTTTATACAAAGCCCCGGTATAACACGGCCCTCTGGTCCCCAACAGAAGATGATGGAGGTCAACTTCCTGGGCAGCGTGTATCCCACCCGGGCGGTCATCACCACCATGAAGGAGCGACGGATGGGCCGCATCATGTTTGTGTCCTCTCAGGCGGGGCAGATCGGCCTGTTTGGCTACACTGCCTACTCCCCGTCTAAATTCGCCCTTCGCGGTCTGGCAGAGTCCCTGCAGATGGAGGTGGGTTCAGGGACAGCCGTTCCGTGTGACAATATGTCAACAAATGCTGTTATTAATTTCCATGGGAAACCCCAGGAAGTTATCAGGGGCATTGATCACATGTATTATGATCTAGCTCAAGAGTGGTGGGGCTGAAAGCTGCAGAGGTTTTTCTTGTTATACGTGTATATGAAACGGCAGGATCAAATTGCTAGTATTCTGTTGTGCTGGAGCGCTTGAACCGCCATAGAGGGGCTGATTGGTTTGTTTTCCGCTCTCCAGATGAAGCCTTACAACATCTACGTGACCGTGGCCTACCCCCCAGACACGGACACGCCGGGATTGGCCGAGGAGAATAAATCAAAGGTAAAGGGCCACTTTGAAAACAGAAGTAACCCGTCAAACATCATCTCTTCCTCATTATGTAGTCACTTCCACCAAGGCCACAATCAGCTTCAGTCAACATTGTTTTTTTGTTTTTTTTCAAAAGAGATTATCAACCCAGAGATTATCTCTAAGCAACATATTTATTTTGTTCTCTCCTAGCCTTTGGAGACCAGGCTGATCTCAGAGACGTCCGCCGTTTGTCAGCCAGACCAAGTGGCCAAGATCTTCGTGAAGGACACCGTGGTAAAATGATCTAATCCATCCCCTGCCAAACACCAAAGACTTTTTCTTTTCATGGGGTATGGGGTTAGGGGTCTCTTGTCCTAACCCTGTGTCTTTGGTTCCACTCCTCCAACAGCAAGGGAACTTCAACAGCTCCGTGGGCCCGGACGGATACATGCTCTCGGCACTGACCTGTGGCATGTCCCCCGTCACCTCCATCACAGAGGGCCTCCAGCAGGTACAGCCAACCATAGTCAATGTGTGCGCGCCAGTGTGTCGAGTTGGTGATTTCTACATCCATGGGATTTCATTACTTTCGGTAAAAGGCTGAGGTTCCAGGAAACCAATGTGAAGATAAAGCTCTGGTTTCCTGTTATTCGCACGCTTCTGTGCGAGTATATCAAAGCAGAGGAACACAATTTTTAATTGCAAAATTTGTGAAAAAATAGGCGGTACCACTGTTGAGTAAGACCTACATGACCTTGGTTTGACCCCTACTCCTCCCGTGCAGATCGTGACCATGGGGCTGTTCCGGACAATCGCCCTCTTCTACCTGTGCAGCTTCGACAGCATCGTGCGCCGCTGCATGATCCAGCGAGAGCAGGCCAAGGCGGCCGACAAGCGGGAGTAAGGGCCCCCGGCAAGCGTGGGGGAAAACGCCATACATTTCATATTGTCATCGACATAACCAGAGCTAACCTCGCTTACTGGACATCCAAACTATTACCGACCAGGCACAACTGAAGTCCTTCACCCACCTGTCCTTATTCTTACCCCATGTCTCTGCCCTTCCCCTCGATGATCACCTCCCTCCCCTATACTCAGCCCCCTCACCCCTATTCTCACCCCCTGCTCTTTTCCTCGACCCTATCCTCCCCCCTTGCCCATATCCTCAACCCCTCACTCACATCCTCACCCATATCCTCAACCCCACCTCACCGAATCCTCCCCATCCTTACCCATACCTATACCCCCCCTGGCCCCCCCGACCCAAGTCCCTTGCGTATACATCTTTCCTTCACGCGGAAATGAGCACAGTCCTGAGTGGGAAGAGAATTGAGTGATCAGCTGATCAGATGGGACAACATGATGACTCATGTGTTCCATCTGTAAGCCTGCCATTGTAGAACTTTACTATACTGTAGATTTTAATCCTCTCCAAAGCATTCCAGTGACTTTTTCGGTTCTATGTGCGTGCAAATGCTTCTGTCGTGTGGGAGCAGCCTTATTGCAGTGGGTGGTGGTGGTGGTGGTGGTGAAGGCTAAGACCCACACACACTCTCCACTTCGTGTTAAAGTAGGCCTTGTCAACGACTGACACTCTGGGTGTGAAATCCCGTCATACGAGCCAGCGATTGGAAGCCAGAAGGGCCACTCTTTGTGTTTGTTCCACTCTGTACACGTTGCTTTCATCTACTGGATAACCATCGTTAAATGACCATTGACTTGTCTTGTTACATGAAGTCTTTGCAGGTCAAAGCTCCTCCTGTGTGCACTGTTGTAACATTTGTGTTTGGTTGACTATCAGTAATCCCAAACCAGGGATACACAGTCTAAACTACTGCATTAACTTAATAAGTGTGATAGGATTAAGCGTTCATTGGAGATCACTATAAGATGACTCCTGCTTTGGACCGCTAACACATAGCCGTAACTTCCTTCTGGAAATGCATCATTGCTTTTGCAGCATTGTTTTTCGATGTTCAGGTGAAAAGATGTGTACGTGTTGTTTGTGAGCTGGTTCCTCATGGAGGGGATATCCAACATTGCATTTGAGTAAATTCATGCTTTGATGTGTGGTGGTTGAAGAAAAAAGTGCACACTAAGCTTCTTTCAACCAAAACCAAAATCTTTTTTTTCTTCTTTTTTTTAATCAAAGAAAAGGTATGTGTGAAAGCCATAAAGTTATGTAGGTGTGGAGTTGATGGTTCACAAATACAGGGAAATGCAGGCACGAAATGTATGTTAAAATCTTGTTTCTTTTCTCTGTGTTAAATAGGATGTATGAGAGTAGTCGTATCTGCTGTACGTGTGAACGTTGGTAATCCCAGCTCGGATATCTTGGGATCGAAATTATATTTTGATGGGATCCGTTTGTCAGGGCAATCTTAAATGGGACGGGTCTTGCTGGATCGAGCAATGTCTCGTTTAGGCCTATAGAGGGAACCAGAGTTTAGTTTTATGGAAATGAAAAATCTGGAGAGACTTTTTTTCTTTCTTTTTAACAAGGGAGATACCCCTGTTCTGCCGATTCCTGTCAGTAAACTTTTGATGTCTTTCAAGCCTTTAAAAAAAAAAGTTTATTTGATGTGGGGGGAGGGGAAGGGTATATACGTCTTCCTTTTATCCATGAAGTTAAGGGAGACTACATTACAAACTAAGCATACAAAACAGATAGTTCAAATATTTTTTCAACGACACTCTCTTAATATTCAAATGATGAAACGCGTGAAGGTAATTTCCGTGGACACTGCGATTATTTGCCTTTCGTTGTTTTCCACGTATCTGTGCTGCCTGCTATCTAGACGTTTAGTTTGCTAATGCAGTGGAGAGCTATTGTTGTCGGCATCCATTCAGATACTTGGCGTTTGTGTATCAGACTAAGTTTAGGTCTAAGTTGAAGGCAAGGAGCTGACAGCAGAATACCTTGGCCTAACCCACCTGTCCATTGGACCAGTTTATCACACTTTGGTGTAAAACATTTCTCAGCGTTTTACAGTATTGCTTGTTTGACATATTTTATCTGCTCCAATTTTGGATTACAACGCATCTAGATTAAAGCCTTAGGGAAAGCCAAGATATGAAAGTGAGAATGCATGACTCATATGATGATGAACTTCTCATTGGACGTCGCTTCACTAGGCGTGCTAGCCTGCGCTGGAACGCTTGTCATTCACGTTCAGGGGTTGCTTTCAGGGGGACACCTCCTGATTTACATGTAGCATCTTCTAGTTTGTAGAACATGTAGCTCATGGAAACCTGACGTTTTAACACGTTCAAGCTATGCAAATCAGGCCTGCACACGCTCATGTTGAAACAAGGTGATGCATGTGCTTATTCCATTTTTTGTTCACTGCTTATGCTGGTGTCCCTCGTATGTAACGGTGTCATTGACGACTTGCTTTGAATTGGGATTATTTAAGAGTTTACACGTATTGCATCTGAAAGTCTTAATGCGCTTTGTGTCTTGAGTTCATCTGTGTTTTGGGCTTTCATTCCTTTTGCCTTGTCGCGATTGTTTTTGATTTTCACCTTGTGTGCCATCGAAAGAAAATGTGAGCAGTTGAATGAATCTGTCTTATTTTCGTACATGGTCAAATGAATAAATAACTGTTTGAAAAAAATAACACCTGTTTGTCTGGTATTCTTTTTCCAATCCTGAAAACAAAGGTTTTCTGTGTATGCAGTAGATTAGACAACTATTATTGCGCACATGTGTGAGGCCATTAAAACTTATTATCAAAACTACAAGATATATTCCTTTAGAGGCCTATATATATATTTAACAGATAGAAAGCCATGGGCTTCAGTCATTCCCTAGAAACATTTCGCTCCACTACCTAATTTGACATTTGGCCTTGTTTTGAGGAATAGAGAGGGTATGAGGCTGTAAACTATTCTGTTTGGAGGCACTTTAATCTTCCATGAGGGGGGACCAGCCAGGGCAGAGGTATTCTTAGATGTGCTCAAGGCTAGGATCTTAGCTCTGTTTGTCCCCTCACAATCACCATTTACAGATGTGGCAGGCTACCAAATACAAAAATATGTTTGTGTGTAACTTTATATCCATTAATGCCCATTCATTAATGCCTAACAGCCTAATTGTGTTAGCCAGCTGTCTGAGCAGCCATATGACTGTTATTCGGGACATCATCAACTCTGCTCCAGTGCTGGGGTTGAAAGCAGCCTCTCAAAACACTGCGCCAATCATTTCCCCTGGCCGCCGTTTAATTGCTTTTTTTCCCCCTGTGCATGCCGTTGCCATCTTGATTCTACATAACATAACAAAAAAAATAACGCTTAACGTTTGGCCCGGTGGTTTTTCCTCTTTTTCTTCTTATATATGGATCAGCGCACGCTCAAGGAATTACGGATGTTGGTCGGTGACGTATTAACTACATCACTGGAGAGTGAAAAGTAACCACTCCTCAGCAGTGGGCAGGGAGCGCAGCGCTGAGCAGCAGAGAGCGACCGAGCGACCTTGTCTGCTCGGCTTCACAGTTTCGCGGCTGGTTGTGCGTGAAAGCTGCGATACGAACAGTGGGTCGCGGTGGTATTGCGGTTGTTCTTCGCGGTGCATGTGCTAACTCACTCCGTGTCCTCGAGATGTTTTTCCAACAGATATTTTAACAGAGGTGGTGCAGAGGCATAGGATACTCGTTCCCATTCCTCTCTTCCGTATGTTGGATTTGTGTGCAAAAGGAGGATCGAGGAACGACGCTCACCCAAAAAGGCGCTTGGGAAACATGAGGCTTGCATGGAGCGGTCCGAACGCACGTACAGTATTGTTGGACTTTTAAGAGGTTTGTGTTTGTTCTCGAGCCAGGCTTGCGCATCGCCCGGACACATCTTGGTGGAGGATACACACATGCATCATTTATAGGCATGTAACATAGTTTTCTGTATTATGCATATGCATACTATATTGGAGCAGAAGCCGTCCATGGTGCGTGTCATTTAACGATTCCCTCTGTGCACCTAGTGCCAAATCCTCAACTGTGATGGCGAACGTGTATAACCGCGATATCGTGCAAAAGTACATTTTCCATAAACTGTCCAAGCAGGGGTATATGTGGGAATTCGAGGACGCTGCAGCAGTTGAAGAGGAGGAAGACGAGGAGGAGGAGGAAGAAGTGGGGAATAATAGGTCGATCATCGCTCCTCCACCGACTTTGGTGAAACGATGTCGAGGAGAAGTGGGGGGCGACAACGACGCCAACACCGGGCCGGAGAGCATCCCCCGTCTTTCCAAGCGGATCATGGCCCGGCACGGGGACCCGCGCGCGGCGACCCACCGGGTGCTGCGCGAGGCGGGGGACGAACTCGAGAGACTCTACCAGGCGGACTTCACCGAGATGTCGCACCAGCTGTACCTCACGTCGAGCACGGCGCAGAGGCGCTTCAGGGAGGTGATTGACGAGCTGTTCAGGGACGGCGTGAACTGGGGACGGATCATCGCCTTTTTCGAGTTCGGGGGCACCGTTTGCGTGGAGTGCGCCGGCGGCCAGGAGGAGGAGATGGTGGCGCAAGTGGAGCACATCGCCGAGTGGATGACTGAGTACTTGAACGGCCATCTGAACAGCTGGATCCAAGACAACGGGGGATGGGTAGGTTTTGAATGTTTAACGGTTCAACGTTCGTTATTCCCTACGTTATTGTCCTAGCAGGGCAGGCACAGAAGAAGGTGATAGCAGAACATGCGAAACCGAACTGCACCGCGATTGGTGGTTGGTGGTTGGTTGTTGGGGCTGCCTGTCAACACAGCGGACCAATAGGGCGCCCTCTACTCTGTCACACCTCCCTACGTTTTTTTTCCGCAGTAATCCCGCCCCTTTCGTCTATGTCAGAGCCCAGCAGCTGTCTTGCTCGGTGGCACCATTATCCATGGAACAATAGCCAAAAATGATCTTGGGGGCGCAGGAAATGTTATACTATTTCTATCCCTGATCCCGATACCCGATTGGCTGAGAACGCTGCTCAATATTCCCAGCCTGACTATTATTATAGCGCTAGAGTCGACACTTGTCAGGCGACCAAAAACCAATAATGTGCTCAGGGCCCCCGGGCACGGCTGGACAGGTCCCCGAAAACGTCAAGTAATCTGACAGTTGGTGCTTACTTACCCAGACACACACACACACACACACACACACACACACACACACACATATACCCACACACACAATCTCTCACTTCTCTCTCTCTGTCACACACTCTCTCACACACACACACACACACACACACACACACACACACGCACACGCACACACACACACTCACTCATACACACACACACAAACACAAACACAACACACACACACACACACACACACACACACACACACACACACACACAGACTTTATACTCACTGCACCAACACAGCACAAACAAATCCCTTGTCTGTGCTTGCATGGCAATAAAGCTTTCTGATTCAGATTGTTTTATAGGGTAAGGAACAACCAAGGTGCGGTTATTCCTCCGGTCCTAAGGTGAACATGTGTGCCAAAACAGGGCGCTGTATCACCCCACCAACGCCCAGCTGGGCATGGCCATCATGCGGGCCGGCGTGACCCACTGGCACGCGGGCCAGATAGAGGCGGGCCACGAGCTGATCTGCAAGGCCTACGGCATCCTCCTGATCACCCACGGGCCCAACCACCCCATCACCCAGGACCTGGAGGTACGGGATGTCGTTACAGAGTTACTGGCAGAGGAGAAGGTCTAAGCACGGTCTGGGTTCAAGGGGGTAGCTTTGATTCAAGGTTAAGGTCAGAACTCTCTGTTTGTTCTGAATAAGCTAAGTTTATATCAGAGATTGGCAAACTGTAAAGGTGCTTACACAAGGCAGCAACAAACAACAACAAAAACACAAACTAACACCAACATCAGGCCAGTGTGCCATTCCCGTTTGCGGTCGTTGGCCGGGGTAACATTAACTTTTAAGGGGTCAAGTCCGTGCTGGCCAACTTCGGCCGATCACTGCAGAATCTTTGGGTAGATGATGGTGATCAATGAACCCATTATACTGTGACATGGCGATACTGCCTTTACTGAGACGTAACGGCATGTAAACCTACCTCACCGCGCACTACTGCCATGTGACCACGGCGTCTCCGTGTTTCTCCGCAGTCTATGCGTAGGCAGACGGAGATGGAGCTGAAGATGTTCCAGCAGAACGAGGAGGTGTACCGCACCATGAGGGAGGCAGCCCTGAAGAAGCAGCCAGTCAAGGGCATGGCAGAGAGCAGCTCCACGGAGGAGCAGATAGAGGACGTCTCCCGCAAGCAATAAACGAACCACGCTTTACCGTGAATTTACAACCACGCATCTGAAACAGGCCTTAAGCAAACACCTTAAGGCCTATTGAACACCCGTGTTCTCCTACTACAGCTCTGTGACAAAGGTCTGTGCTCTGAATGGCCGGCTGGTGTGTGTCGTTTTTGATGCACTGCTCTGAAGCCTCAAATCTCCGGTGTCTGTACCAACGTTGTGTGTGGAGTGTGGAGTGTGGCGATGCAATAATAAAAGATGAAAGTTTGCTGTACGATAAACCGTGGGGTCTCAAACCGTGTTTACTACTGGTCCAGTTCATTTAGGGTCAAGGGTCTCTTTAAATTCTTGTTTTCAGCTCAAAGAATTAGTTGAAACAAAGTTAAAAATTGCAACCCTCCAGATATTAGATAATATAATACACACACAAAAAAAGTATCCCTCTTATTAATACATTTATTATTTCTGTTTATTACTTACATTTTGCAATTACTCATACTAATCTTTTAAACCCTCCTTTTGAAAGTTTAATCTTACTTCAGATAAGTAGACAATTGTATTAACCCAATACAACCAAATGGGTGTGGTTTATTAAGGTTATGCTTGTATGTGCACATTGCTGACTAGCGTCTGATATATGGTGTTGAAATAGTGTTGTAGGGGTTGGATGGACACATTGAATAGTTTTGCCTTTGAACATTCAAAAGGCAACCCTTTTCAATGTAGGCCCTCTTCACGTGGCTTTGACAAAATAGGTCATTAGGTTCAGCAGGCTTACTTTGCAAAATACAAATTCCAATGAAACCGTTGAGCTTACTTTGAGATGAAGTCATTTGTTTTCAGTTGCACTAAGCCTCTGTAGATAGCAGAGGGAGCCACCTTGCAGGCAGTTTGGCCTAATGTGGATACAGTAACAGCAGCAGCAGGGCCTTTCAACACCTGTGGAACCCCAGGATATACCTGTCATCGTCCCTTTGAGACGTTTCAACTACGCGAGCACTGCCTTTGCGCAGTTCCTCTCTGAGCTGATTTGAAAACAAGTGTTGGGTTTTAAAACAATGTGAATAAAAATAAAATAAAATAGAATCTTATATCAATCTGAATAAATATTGGAATATTCCACACAAAAAGGGGTCAGGTATGTAAAACATAATTGACGAATGTGAGAAACAGCACAAACAAGTTACTAAATTAAACTTTTATGTATACGTGCTGATTAGGTACTGAACCAAACAAACAATAAAGTTTTAGAATTTGACATTTGATGGGTGTTGCGTGTGGCCAATCTGTTAGCAACCTTTCTGGTCGGTCTTGTTTACAATGAGGGATATTAACAATTCTCCTTAGTCAGCCCATTGACAACATATCAAAATCCATGGCTATCTCATGCGTTCTTGTTAAATATTATACATTTAAACAGTTTGCAGCCAGGTTGTTGGCATTACTTTCTCTTCTTTCGTATGAATGTGAAAAGAAAATTCACTCATTATCGTCACAGACAATTGCAATTGTATTTAATCGTTGTTCAAATTAAATAGAGGCAATATATTTCCATTTTACACAAACACATACCAGTATTCACACTTGGAAAGAAAGAGGGAGGGGCACATCGTATGTGAGGAAGGAGGACATGTACCCAAACTGTACAAACAGTATAAAAACAATGGATTTTAAACAGCAAAACTCCAGCGATAGGTTTCTATCCCCACCGCGGCGCACCGCAAAGCCCTGAGATCCACCGTTCCCTTCCCTCTGGGCGTCTGCACGGAGCACCGTTTAACCTTAGTGTTCACGAGGTCCAGCGTCCCCCCTCTGAAGGAAGCTTCTAAGATTTATTCCAAATATATTATTTCTGTTTTATTCCTATTATTTAAAATTGTTTCTTTGAAGACTCGAGTACCTTTGTGATAAAATATTTAAAAAAAAAAAGTTTCAGCTCACGTGGAAAAAAAAAAGGTCAGACAGACACACAACGGCTTCCGTGCGTACATTCCCAGAGACGAGGAATTCCTTCAAAGCCACAAAGAAAAAGGGACAAACCAAAGAGGAAGGCGATAACTTCTTGAAGAAGGGGGGGAAGGGGGGGGGGGGTCGAGGAGAGACGACGCTAATCCCACATCGGGAATATCCCCGGCTCCGTTTCCTTGACTTTCTTCGTTTTCCTGGATGATGAGAGCGTGTCGCCCTCCCTCACTGCAGGACGCAGATGTCATTATTGTCCTGGCTGTCGTGCCCCTCCCCCCGGCGGTCCTGCACGGTCCCGCTGCTGTGGGCGTAGCTGTGCAGCAGCGCCTCGCCCTCCCCCGACGCCCGGTCCTGCTCCAGGCTCTGCCTCAGCTCCCTCAGCATCTCCTTCCCCTCGCTGGCCGGCAGGTTCCCCAGGTAGTACTGCGGAGCCAGCTCCACCAGCCTGCGCACACACGGAGACAGACACACACACACACACACACACACAACCATCCGCACAACACACACACAATCACACACATAACAAGCACACCGACACACATACACACACACACACACACACAAGTACACAACACACACACACGTACACCCGCAAAAACACAGAGAGAGACACACACACACACACAAGGCTTAATGTTTAACCACAGACAAGTAAAGTCACTTTTTTTTTTTCAACAAAGTGTTGATTCGAATCCTTTACAGCAGTTTACAGCTGCAGGCCGAGTTTGTGTTTGCCAATTACACGCTTACTGCCTCAAGCACTATGATTACTTGAGCAAATATGAAGCCACAGAAATGGAAACACCCCTTTTTCACCCGGATTTGAGCTCACTTATCATGTGACTGATTTGAGCGATTACCATATCAGCCAATCCCGGGTGATGCATGAGATTAACCTATAGAGGGCGCCATCTAGCACACAAACCAATACACAAGCGCTGTTAGGGATTCTGGTCCTCCTTAGAGCTGAATAAACCTGACCTCCATGTGCGGGTGCATGTGGGAGGCGGTGGGGATGCAGTTGTCACACACATTATTACGGGTGGTCGCACACACACACACACACACACACACACACACACACACACACACACACACACACACACACACACACACACAC
>JAOPJL010000155.1:4795126-4807608 GCA_027123545.1 Trisopterus esmarkii | reverse complement strand
CAATAACAAAACCCCTCACTAACACCCCCCAACACACACTCACTCTCTGATACACCCACTCACTCACTCACTCACACTAACTCACACACACACACACACACACACACACACACACACCGCCTGATATTTCATCTTGACTTAAAAAAGATATAAAATATATATCTATATATATATACATAAACACACGATTTTCACTGAAAATGTATAGAAACCCTTTGTTACCCTAAACGGCTGGCATCAGAGGCCAACTCACGTATACCATCGTCATCGTCGCACTATGCGGAACAAATCTCTCATAGATGCATTTTATCATCTTGTGAAATACTCTCTGTGATTCGATACGCCTCAAGGAAAGCCATCACTGTCCATTCAGAACCTCACAGGACTACAGCCGCATCCACCGACAGAATGCTTTCATTCTCTGTGCAAGTACATTTAAACTTTGCTAGGTTGTCATGTTGATGTATAAACCAGTATACAAGTTTAAAGAAGCCTAATATATATCAGAAATAATAAGCTGTTCTAAGAAAATGGTAAATATCCGCAGTCTCAAGAGAGCACATTATCAATCCTTACTCTGTTCACTCGTAACAGGTACGGGATCCAACGAGATGGGCCGTGTGCTGAAAATGTTATTCTAACACCACCAGAGAAATCACACTACAGTCACCACATGACATCAGCCATAGAACTGCAGGCATGTAAACAGCATGGTTAAAACAGTGAAAAAAAAGTCCCGTTCACTGTGAGCTGACAAATTCTACACCACATCCAGTCCAAACCAAGCACTCATCTGTGAAAGGCCTACGGTAATGATACAGGGGAGCGAGCTTCTGGAGAGGCCAAGTCATTGCGGTTCACTATTGCTGGAGAGAGTAAAGGTTATTCTCATCATCATCCATTGGGGCACGTCGGTGTACATCCTACACACAGGCCAAACATACAAACTTCACATCCTCTGCTAAATAATGAACATAAAGTTGCGTCAACAAGCCAATGTTAATTTATTCGCCAGACAGAGTGAGACATTATTCTACAGCAATGGCAGTTGGCTACAGCAGTTGACGACTATTGTCATTGGTCAGTGGTACTTCTGTTCACTTAAAAAAAAAACATTGAGACCCTGGTTCCTAAACATTGTACCACTAAGGAGGGGAATCAGCAAGCAGCAGTTTTGACAGAATAATAACAGTTATCTCTTGGGCTGCCTGTTCCTATGAGTCACTGCTGAAGCTATGAAAATAGGAGTTATGTGTCGGGAGGGAGGAGTTGTACATTTCAAAATGCTAAACCCTCATAAAATAAAGCGGTAGATAGCAATTGCACCACAAAGTGTCATTTGAAGTGATGGTAAACGGCATAAAGCCTAATATTGAATACCCCTGTGACGATGCAAACATTAGATAACAGGAAATGACAGCTGTTCTATTCGATTGAAGATCCAGTTTCCCTTCCGATATTAATCAGTCAGCCATGAGTCCTGCTCAGTGAGATCTGTAAATAGCATCTAGTCTAACCAAGTTAAATGCCGGGTCTTAATGTGGGCGAGATAGTAAGGAAATGGAGGTCTGTTTGTCGCAAGTCCACGTCATAGCCAACTAGAGTGAATGCTTTATAAACGACACAGAAACACACCTTATTTCATTTGCTATCAAGTATGATATGAACAAGGCTGCTAGGCAATATAATGGAAGAAATAGGGGAGGAGAAAGGAGGTAGAGGCCCATCATATAATAAAAATCACATTCAATGTGTCGGAGGATATAACAGGAGGGATTTTGTAGAAATCTCGGAGTGTATGAAAATTTGAAACCTAGGACAAGAGCCAACTGACAATTTTGGGGAAGTTTCTCAAGACTAAAAAGGAATCCCAGAAGAAGTAGTAGCAGGAAGAAAACAAGATACCGCTACCTAACTGCCTGCCACTAGGATCCCATCAGACCAACAGTGGCTGCAGTGTTTTGGATTCCATGCAATGTGCAGTTGATGCAAGGAAGGAAAACATTCCAATGCGAACCGGGAGATATTCAAACACCATGGAAATCCCATGGTAAAACACTGCCTCTAAAACACACATGGTTTAAAACCAAAAGTTGTTACATGACAACTCTTCCAGACACCAAATGATAATATGAAGTAAGTGGAGAGGTCCTAACTGTTATATTCATCTCTTACTTAGGACACGGTTACGCCCATACCTCTCCGACTAAAAACAACTTGATGACGCGTGTCATCTTCACAAACACGAGTCAAACTAAGCAAGGATTCAGGGTACTGGCTAGGCTTTGACAGAGAATACCAAAAGGGATACAGATTCAGAGCGATACTTGATTCATCGTTGTAATTTCCCAAAAACCACAGAGTTGCAGACTCTAGGGAGTTTCCATTTCAAAATTAGCACATGAATTGGTGTGTCTTTGAGAGTCACATTTAAAAAGAAACCAAAGAAAGGATGATTACTGGACTACTACATTTTGGCTTGTCCACACAAATTAGTTGACATGTGTACTTCTTTTTCGTACAGAAAATGACGACCAAAGCAATTCAATCCAGCGATATTACGATTTGGATTGAAGGAACACATTTGTATTTGTACCTTTCCAGTAGAATAGGAGACATGTTTGATGGTCTCTCTAAAGGGCGTCACTGCGTATTGAAAACCAACAGACAGCCTTGTTTGTTGACAACACAAACTGTTGAACTCTTGACAGGGGCCAAGAGGAGGACTTGAGATGCATAAATAAACTTAGCTTCAGACTCTGGAAAAGAGCCCAGAACGTGTGTCGGTTATCAGTATTGGCCGGTCAAATACATTGGAATATGGGCATTAATGCCCTAAAATATATATATATATATATATATATATATATATGTATATATATATATGAATGATGCAGGGATTATCAGTGTTGGAATATAACATGTTAATTTCATTAACTGGGTTGTGTTACACTTTGGCATATATTCTGCTCATTAAATGTATTAACTTTTTTTTTAACTCTTTAAGGAGCTGAAGTGGGTATTGGAAAATAATTTGTGATACCAACAGTGGCTTTCAAATGCATAGATTTGTTTTAGCGTAACCACTGGTTGCTGGAGAAGTACTGTGATAGGTTGCAATAGAAGTGACACAACGACAAGCCAATATTCCATTAAAAAGGAGGAGATAGTAATGAACCAATGTCATGAAAACTACTGATTCTGTTAACAGTTGACCCCGCGTACAACATGAGTACTTAGCCGTCTCACAAAGGTCTTCATTCAGACCCTGAGCCCACTGAGAAGCAGATGGTGTGCTGTCTGGTAGTATAGGTGTAAGAGCTTAAATGTCTTCTGGCGCTGAACCGAATAAAAAGAGCTTTCATTACATTTTCAAGCCCTTGGTGCACCAGAACGATTTGTGTGATGTAATCCAATACGAGACTACATTTGTGTTAACTTTTCACAAAGACCCACTCTAGCCAATTAAAACGTGTTTTCCTTTTGCCCTAGTGTCATTATGGAGAGCCCACACTCAGCTGACTTTCACACAGGCCGTCCAGAGACTTATCTGCAATCCTAGACTACACTCTGCTTAGGCTGCGAGTGATTTAAACAAAACGAGATAAATAAAATTGATTACACAGCGTTTGTCTACAAGTTGTATGAATCTACTCTTTGTTTGAATAAAAGCCTTGGTAAAAAGAAAAAAAAAGAAAAAAGACACATCAGCTTATTAATCACGACTGCGTGTATAAGTAATCTCTGACAGGCCCAGACATAATTGTTCAAGCACTCATCCGTGCAAACAGGATTGCGATAAACGTTGGACTCACTGTATAACAGTTCTGTCTGGTTTGCAGGCAGCAATTTAACTCAATAGGAAAATGGCAAATGTGCTTGTGGGTGACCTAAGTTGATATCTACAACACGAGATGAAGACCCCAGAAAAAATAAAGCAAACGGAACAAACAAAAACATCATTGGGGGGGCTTACAAATGTCACATGTTGCTGGTGAAACACCAGTACCATGCAAATAACTAGTATAGGCAGTGAAACCATGGCACAACCCTTCAGCACCAAGCATATTATACATATACTTATAAATGACTTGATACATGTGTTTGATGAGCGAGAAGTTAAGGGTTTTGGGGTTGTTTGTTTACCTCACAGTAAGAAGTTCTTGGTTGTTGGCGCTCATCATCGTCACCGCAGGGATGAACCCGGCGCGATGCCATCATTCAACTTTGGTTAAGATGCTGTGATCCGTAAAGTCCCACATCGAAAATGATTGATCCAGCAGTTGGAAAGGAAAATACTTGTACTCAGCTAAGTGCGCTTCACGGCTCCATTCTTGCTCCTGTGCTTATCCAGCTGCGCTGTAAAGAGAAGGTCGTGTTAAAGTGTTTACTCCGTGTTCATAGATGGGCTTGCTGAGCGCGAGGTGTGAAGCAGATAAACGATCACCCCACGCTATTAACTTGTATTTACCATTGGACGATAGGACCATCAAGGTGTTTGGTACATAGTGCTTTAAAAAAAGTACATATCTACTCAATTTAAAGGTTTTCATTTTTATAATGGGTCAACATGCTCCGTGGATGAAAAAAATCAATACATGGATAGAAAAATGTCATGGCATAAAACCATTTGATTTACAAAGAGTGTCAGTCACTTAAAAACCAACAGACGGTGTTACTACGTCGTAGTATTGTCCCGAAATAAAATAAAAACACAAGCGGGACACGGCGCTCCTCATTCAGAGACACGCCGTCAACACTGAATAATGGGCCAGTAACAAGTGTTTGTTTAGGAGTGTGGAGCACACGACCCCGAACCAAACAACGCCAAGTTTAAAACACAGTGTAACCCCCCCATCTATGCTTAGTATCGAACCCGACTACCGACACCCTGATCCCCATTAAAATGTGTTTTTGAAGCCCATCTGTGAGTCTACGGGGATCAATGGTCAGCACCCTGCTGTTGTTCTCGTGCGAAGCGACCCACAATGGCCAGGCGGCTGGCTGGAGCTCACGTTACTCCCCACCGCCGCCGCCGCACACGGCGAGGCTAAACACTGAGATCATCAACCACACACGCCAGATACACTGGAACTTTTTTTTCCTCCAAAAACGGGAAGCCTTCAGTATTCGATACAATTGAATGGTAAACTCGCCCATCAGACACAACAACGACGCCAGCAGCAGCAGCAACAGGCTGGCGCTAGTGTTAGCCTCCGAGCTACAGGCTAGTGGAACAAAGTTACCTGCGGTATCGGGAGTTCAAAAGTGGACGCCGGCAAGGTGGAGCGGCCGTGTTTCCCCATGAAAGCGAGTGAAACGGATCGGTAAATCCCGCCGCGGCGTTCCCGACATTGTCGGTGAACGTGTTTGTTTTTCCGTACGACCGTTTTGTTTCACTGTCGTTTCCAGGTCCACTTAGGGGGAGGCACACGCGGCTGCTGGTAGTACGGGCTGGGAGCGGGTCCGGTGTTCCCCACTCCTTCTCCTGGCTGGAGCCACCTTCTGTTCGCATACCCGCGGCCAATCACAATGCGCGTTGTATCGGACTGGACCAACCAGATGCGTCCTTGCACAATGCTTCGTTGGCTGGCTTGCAACAACTTTTTTTTCTTCTTTTTTTTTGGTAACTGAGCTCCCTTCTATCGAGCGAGACCCGCTGAACTGTTTGAAAACTATACATGTGCCAGACGCTGTGTGAGGTAAACAATGTACTGTAATTACGTTGCTTTTAAGATTTGGATAAAGATAAGATTTGTGTTTAAGATGAGTGTTATGTTAATCACCACCACCCAAAAACAACAAGTGCTGTTACACTCCATTTCAAATACAGTAGTCACATGTCCTGGTTCATAGTGAGGTCGAGGTAGGTTGGCATGTGGACGGCAGTAGATGTGAATGTGGAATGTGAATTCCCACTGGTCTTATTACAGATAGCATGTTGGACTCGCAATCATTTCTCGTCGTGTATTAATTATAAACCCCCCAACAGAAGTGTAATATAAAGCCATATTAAAACACCACCATTACCACTACGACCATTTTAACATGCTTGGGCATTCGGTCGTACATGCAACACGAGAGAGCCTGGAATTGGAGACTTAAACGTGCACTGATTCCCAGGGCTTTGACAAATGTCCCTTTTATTTCTACCAACATAAGGGGCCACCTGTTCTAGGGATTGGCAGCTTTTGTTGAAGAGGTCACCCTAAGGAAGCAGACTTTCATAAAGCTGTCCTGCTAGGCTGCTTAGACTTTAAAACTAGAACCTATCCAATAATTCCCCGATATGCCTTGCAAGCAGCTAGAACTATTTTGTATATCATTCTTTTGCATTAATTAGTAAAATAATTTAAAATGAACACAATATGCATATAATATGACTTAATATTGGTTATGTTTGGAACATATTAGGCATATTCACAATAAAGGCATAATGCCGAATTACTATAATTCCAAGCAGACCTTCAACAGGTGGATAGCAGTTTTTTGTTTTTACAAGACTTCCTGTCTCCAGCTTAAACATATGCTTGGAGTCATATGTCAGTTGTGTACAAGGCCAGCAATTTACACAATGTACTCTATTTGCAATTTCTTCATCTACAACTGGCCTATTTACCCTAAAGCGGTTGTTTATATACTTTAAGGTTTGACCACTTTGGCCCAAATCACTTGGGAAAGGTGGTTGTAACAATAAAATAACATTTTATGCAGAACTGGTGAATAGGTGAAAGTTTTATTTTTTTGTGGTGTTTAACAAGACAAAGTAACACAAAACAAAATGATGTTTAAATAAACAATGAACAATGAATCATATTACTGGGACAATGTGTGTTCACAGAAGTACACCTTATTGACAATGCAATTACAACATTCAAATCATTTCACTACCATGTTATGTACAACAGGCTGGGAAATTCATGGTACATGTGAAAGAAGCCATTTTAGTTTTTCCTGAAAACAGGTAGAGCAGCAGTGACAGACAAATAACTAACAGTTGAGATGGTCACGTAACAATAAAAATGCTCTACCGTTCCATTTGTAAAACTTCACTATTTTTACATGATAAATCACATTATACAGGTCATGTATCAAGGTCATTACATAGCAAAATCCAAACAATTGAGATGCTCATTTTCTATGAGTAAAAATGGTAAAAGTACACTATGTTAATAACGTAGAGGATATGACCTATGAACCCAGTGTAAACTGAGCTGTGCTTTCCCATTTCATTTTTTACAAACTTGTAAACATAATATGTAACAGTTATTCAAAAACATGAATGCTGAAAGGATTAATGGATCTACGGGTCAATTGACAATGTATTCTATGTTTTATATTCATTTACTATGTAACACATTTTTTTTTTGCTGATGGTTAGTGCAAATTCATAACTGAAATTAATTGGATATTCATTTGAACCTGTGTTAGCCGTTATTATTTGATTAAAAAAAGTACAACTCCACTGTGTGAGAACACTGTCTGTTACTTGAAAGATGTGTTGAGCTTTTCAAATGAATGGGTTAATGTTAACAAGCAATCAATGCTTGCACCGTCATCCACTTAAATCTTATATTTCATCTTCCCACTTTCACTGAGGACACAGATATGCTAGAAAAAAAAGAAAGAAAGAGGAATATTTATTTAAATGAGAAACATTGCACCAATTTATTTTTTCTACAATAGAATAATTGTGACTACAAATTGGCACAATGAAAGAAGAAGCAACATAACTCACATCAAGATCTCTGAAGTACTCATTGTAGTCCAGGGCATAGCCAACCACAAAGCGATTCGGTATCTCAAAGCCAACATCTGAAAGGACAAGACAGTGGGAAATGCTAGGTAATCCACAGACAAAGTAGACCTAAGCTTTGTCTTAATGGATATTCATGCATGAGTCATAAAGTAATAGAAAACCGGGCTGCTCAACAACATACAGTCAGGGAGGCAGGCCACAATATGAGGAACTCTCTTCACCAGTAACCTTAGAAGAGACACAAAAGAACACATTCAACACAACATCCTAAACTGACACACTTGACTAGTGTATTATGATTTTTTTTAGTGTATGAAGCATTAAGGGCATCCTTTGTAAACCTGTGCCATTGCTCGCCTGTTGTCTAGACTCAAAAGGAGGAAATTAAGTGACTTGAAGAGCAGGTCAAATGGGCCATTTCGTGTTTCATCCGAGACTCACCCTGCTACTTTGATCATTTTTGGCCTGAAGCCTTCCACATGCTTCAGGAGCATTTTCAGTGTCTTTCCTGTGTCTACAATGGCCTGGGAGAAGCAGACAAATAACTTAAGCAGGTGACCCAGAACCGTCAGACTTTGCAGGACAAACGTGAAAGGTGTCTGATCTTTGACCCATCAAATGTTGTATTTTGTTATCCTTGGTTGCATGTTTACTTAAATGCTACATAGTAACTTCCATGGAAAAAACAGAGCACTGACCACATTAATGACAGTAATGTAATAATAACACAGTAATGACCACATTGCTGAATGACTGAACACAACTGAATACAACAAGTAAAGCGGTAACAGCAGATGTAGACTTAGCGATGCGTAACATAGTGATGCATGTTCGAACCAAGGATAAAGACTCCTGTATCTACATTCCAAATAGACGTTTGAATAATGAATAATCATTATGGCTGTACATGCAGTTCCCTCTGTACATGGACTCCCATTGAGGATCCCACATCTACTCTAACAACAATGTTTAAAACTGTCTAACAAAGACCCAATTAATTAAAAAGTTTGCTGTTGTCCAAGCTTAGTCCCCTGCAGTAGAACAAGGATGTCTTGCGTTGACCTAAAAATAAATCTGGGGCAATAAACAGGCTATATTTTATTTAGTTGAGTTGGAGAAAAACAAAATAAGGAGAAGCAAGAACCAGGTTGGCTTACCTCCACGATGAGGACGTTCTGTGGGAAATGTGGGAGATGAAGGGGGAAAACAAAGTTAACACACATAATACTGTGAACTTGACAAAGATAACAAGTTGAACTTGGAGGCAAACTTTCTACTTTCTTCTCTTTCTATTTCCTTTCTTCTTTTGTTTTACTTGTCAAAAGCCAAAAGAGAAGAACCTATCATATTTATCAAGTTCAAATGACTTAAAAAAAGGGGTTGCAGACTTGGGGCTGAGGTCATGTACTGTAATCATATTGTAATGCTAAGAATTGTACAGGGTGAGTTACTTAAGAGAAAGGATTATGACATTATTATACTTAAAATACTATACTTTTAAAGGTCAATACATGTGTTGTCGGGTAGGCCTATCCTACATTCCATGCTATATATAAATGATGATGCTGATATGCTGATATAAATGATTGTAAGTATGTAACATGATAATTTTGGTTCACACAATATGAAAATGACATTTATTGTCACACAATAGCCATTTGGTTCACTACAAGAATGTATTCCCCATGAATATACAGATATCCCAATGACATGTCAAGGGTGGGTGACTAAACTTCCCATCATGTCCACTCATTGATTCCTTTTCAGATATTGTAAGGCACCCATGAAAAGTTCTAAGTAAAAATACAAATCACTGGGCAGTTAGTCAGACTTGATAAATCAATAATGCTTAAGGCGTCGAGCCACACCCTGTGTGTATTCTGTATATTGTTGTGTCCCAACAGGGAATTGGGAATTAAGTGACTGGGCAAACACTTAAATCATTTTTCTTATAGTTGGGAAATAGTTGGGAAATTTGTCAGCAATCCGAATCTGCCCCAGGGACCTTTACTGTGTCACGTATGGTGGTGGAAAAATGTTTTCATATACACAAAGAAGAACTCTAATGATTCACAGAGAGGCAACATAGTCAGATAGTATAACAGTCATGCGATACATTCTTTGGTTTTCATTCATCATTCATCACTATCAGCGATGCTGTGTCATTAAATGTGTGTGCGTGCGTGCGGTTGTGTGGACAACGTCAGTACAGGGAGGACTATAGGACGCAATCGCTTGCGTTTTAGGATTGTGGGTTTGAGGGCAAACTATGGCAGATGGCGCCCCCTTGAGGTTGTTTCAAGCATTGTATAAAAAAAAATAAAAAAAATTGTAATAACTCATTCCTTATTTTTTAATGATTACCTTTCCATTCAAAAAAGATAGGTCCTCTGCACCAACAATTTGTAAATCCTCTGTTGAATGGTCATTCTACAACACAGAGCAGAAAGCCACATCTGGATTAACAGTTACCTTTCAATATTGAATTGTTGAAATAAATATTAATAAAATGCGCTTTTCATTTTTCATTTCCTACATTTCTTATATATTTGTAAACATTAAAGTCGATACATTATGGGTTGTTTAAAAAAAAACAAAAAAAAAACGTAAAAATCACATTGCTCATATTTTAATTGCATCTCCTCATGTATTTGTGCAAACCTCATCTGTAGCCTTGGCAATCATGGTTTACAACAATGTAACTCATAAGTGATTCGAACAATACAGACCACTAGCCTACATATTTAAGTGTGCACTTGCACTA
This sequence comes from Trisopterus esmarkii, assembly GCA_027123545.1. Lineage (NCBI taxonomy): Eukaryota > Metazoa > Chordata > Actinopteri > Gadiformes > Gadidae > Trisopterus > Trisopterus esmarkii. The sequence goes on along the minus strand of JAOPJL010000155.1, from coordinate 4,797,085 downwards.
GTCTCACCAGGTAGCTCTTGAGGCGGATGAAGTGGACCCTCATGGGGATGGTTCGGTTGGAGTTGCGACTCAGAGCTTTGAGCCCTTCCACCAGGTCGGCGGAGAACTGGTAGCCCCCCTTCAGTACACACAACACCACCAAGTCGTGGTTTCCAAGATCATCCATGATGTTGCGGGCAAGCCGCTCGGTCCTTCAATAAAACATCAAACATAGATATAAGGTCAGCTGAACGTATCATAAGAGGACAGAACAGAACATCACCCTGAGTTTGAGTATCGCCGTCTACTACCTGTCCATGATCACCCCATGAGGAATGTAGACACAGTCGATATCCCCCGAGTAGTGAGTAGGAGAACTAAAGAGGTCCAGGCTGTACCCCGGCCAGTCATCCTCGATCTATCGAGACGGGAGAGTGACCAAATAGCCTTCAAGTTCGCATAATAATGAGAAAAGGTTATCAAAGTTACATTTATTCACACAATCACTATTCACAAAGTCGACAAGTGCATGGAATAGTTAGGGCTGTATAGGCCTACACATTCACCCGTTCGCCAGATAAAGTCTGTGCAGCCATCAATGCGTTACGTTTGGTCAGAGTTTGTCCAGCAATCTTTTTTTTTTATTGAATTAGGCCTACCACAATGCCACAGTCCCCTGCAGTTTTGCCGACAAGATCTGCCATGTTGCTTTTCTCCAAAGTACCAGGATTCTGCTTCAGAGTTTCTCCACTTTTGGAAAAAAAAGAAAACGCCATCGTGTGTGACGTCATCAAGGAAAGAGGAGGAGTATCGACATGAATCGACATGCATCATTTGTGCTGTTTTATCGCGATGCACGGCGATAGACAACATTAGGAATGTCCAATATTCAACGTAGCTCCACAGTGGCTCTATTAAAAATATATCGTGCATTTACACATTCAGTAACAATAGCAGTCTGTGTACCTGTAGGCCTGCTCACACATTGTTTACTTTATAATGTAATCGTTGGCTTTAAGACACACATATACGCTTAACGGTGTATTAGACCAGTTACACCTGTTTAAGAAGAACATTTTATGCAGGGTTTACTACCCTGCATAAAATGGGGTAACATTGCCCCCTTGCGGTACAATGGAGAACCTGTTTGGAGAAACAATCAGCCCTTGTTGAAGTTCAATAGACGTGCGTGGCCTTTCATACCATTCATAAAGGGGTTCTCAAACAGTAACATTGTTTTGATTTCAAAACATGTCATGCATTTATATTTTGTAAATAATAACAACAGCATTGTAAATTGTAGCTGCAGTTCGACTCCAAAAGCCTTAAGGCAGTTCTGTAATCGATGTGTCTTTGAGTCGACACAACGTGGGTCTGGGAGTGTTTCAGTTCTGTTATGATGCGCGTTTCGAGATGGAGGGTGTCCTCGATGTAAGGAACGGATGGGTGCAGGACTTGTGAAATTGTTTGGAAGCAAGCCCTGTATGTGAGAACAAGCGTATATATGTGTCCTCCCCTGCGGCATGCAGGACAGCAATCTGCGTTTGACGTTTCACACTCGCCTCCCAGTCAGGGCTTGTGACCATCGGAGTCTTTGCTACCCGGTCACGCTGCTTCTCTCAGCTCGACCTATATATGGGCAATATGAAAATTGTTATACAAATAATTATCTCAGATGTGTCACTATCTTGCCAGATAACATCATGGGTCTGAAACATCTGTCCCTGAAAGATGGCCTGAATTGGTAAGATTTTATTTATTAATGTTTTCAATTATGTACATTTGTAATGTGTGAGATACGACAATACCTTTAAGTTATATTGTCATTGTTTATTTATTAATCAAATATAGAAAAGTGCTAAATGTATGATGAAAAGCTTGTAAAATTATATTTCTGAGTGTGTGCGTGTGTTTGTGTGTGTGTGTGTGTGTGTGTGTGTGTGTGTGTGTGTGTGTGTGTGTGTGTGTGTGTGTGTGTGT
>JAOPJL010000155.1:4719553-4729888 GCA_027123545.1 Trisopterus esmarkii | reverse complement strand
GAGAGAGAGAGAGAGAGAGAGAGAGAGAGAGAGAGAGAGAGAGAGAGAGAGAGAGAGAGAGAGAGAGGAGAGACAGATGGTGACTGAGAGGGAAGAGAGGTTGAGAGAGATGGAGGAGCGATAGAGAGTGATGTGAGAAATGAGGAGCAAGTGAGAGGGGAGAGAGGGAGTCGTGAGAAAAGCAGAGAAAGGGGAGATAGAGAGACGGGCGAGGGAGAAGGGGGGATATAGGGATAGATTGACATAGAGAGTGGGGTAGAGAGAGATGGAGCGAGAGAGCAAATGAGGATGCAAGTGTATGAGCTAGAAAGTATGCACTACTTGTGTGATGTGTCTGTGTGAAGGGAATGTGTAATGAAAGGTTCACAGAGTCTTCTGCGGTGGGGGCTGGAGGCCATCCACAAAGGCCTGCGGTTGCCTAGGAATAGCATATCCATGGCAACAGAGGAGATACGCGGGGTTAACTCCAGGTTGTAGAGAAACATATGAAGTTAGTAGGCGACTGTAGACAGGTTGCCTTTTCAACTTGTGAACTTTGAAGATCTTTCCAAATACATATTGGTGAGTGTGCTGGGTTTGCTCGCTTTCCATTCACACATGAACAGCAGGTGTTGATATCCCATCACCTCTACCCTCTGTGAAAGTATTTACCAAAAGCGAACACTGAGAAAAGCACAGAAAATGCTAAAATAGGTTGTCAGGTTATCCCTGCATTCAACAGGGACAACCTGACTCACTGACAGTTGTCTCTCCCCGACAATCAGGCTTCTCAACCAGCAAGACCAATAGTATTGATCACATGAATATATTACAGCTGATCGAATTGTACATTCAATGTACATTCCCTTATTTTGAATGTGCATATTGATCGGCCCACCACGCTTTATATTTATGATAGGGTTAGGGTTATGAATATTTGTAGCCTTCAGAATCCATACTCTCCCTTAATTTATAACCACCAGGATACATGCTTTATTCACAATTTTAACATTCTCTTTATATTTTGTTTAGAGTTTATTTTTAATTATCTATATTTGTTGCTAGGCTAGACATTTTTTGTGACCCAGATTGTCTCCCTCTACATTTGTTGCTTTCAATGTCACAAGGAATTGCACCGTTCAGAATAACCCTATATGATAGTAGGCCTATAGTATAGTATAGTATAACATTTTGACTTTGATACAGGTTTCTAGGTCACTCCTGCTTTTTAACTTTGTGTTAAAACCTCAGAATACATATTGTGTTTTATGTTACTATGAATATGTTGCTTGCCTTTAAGTCGACTGAATGAAACTGAATAAATATGTATACAAATATATATTACACACCGTAATTGCAAGGAAAAGATCTGAAAAAAATTGCCTTCTTGTGGCTCGAAATGGTAGTGGTTCGTATTTAAGTAAGAGAATATGACACATAATATCGATAAATATGAACCTAATGAACTATACTTGCTTAGTGTTTTGTTCATAGTATCAGGAGTAAAAGAGTGCGTTAAGGGAGGTCAAGCATCAGGTCAATACTTTTGTACTGGGGAACCACCAAAACGATGATGCGTTGGCCGGGAATCGAACCCGGGTCAACTGCTTGGAAGGCAGCTATGCTCACCACTATACCACCAACGCTTGATGTGAAGATAGAAGTAATACAGATTCAGCATACAATTCTAAAATAGGTATATTGGTCGACCAAAAATGTAATTGTTCCTTTTGTTTTAGACAATATATTACAAGACCAGTATTTTGTATACCAGTATTTTGTTTTGTAAAATATATATTCTAAACACTATCACGTGTGCTGCAGGGCCCAACCTATGATCTTGCTTATAACCCCTTGGTTCAGCGTTTACCCTTGTTTAACCATCTCCAACCTAATGTCTAGACTAAACCATCACTAACCCCTAACTATACTCAACATCTGAAACCTAAGGTCTCAACTAGCGTTAAATCATCTCTTATAACACCTAAACTGTCAATTTTCAACCCAATACCTGAACGTGATCATTTACAACCTAATATCTAAACTTGACCATCTCTAACCTCCTAAAATAAAAACTTAACTTGCTTGTCCTCGTACCTATACGAACCATATCCAACCTTAACCTCAAGCATAAAACCATCTGTCCTCATAAAGAAAACGATGTCATATTGGTCATCCATCCCTGGTCTTTGGACCGCCCTGGCCCTCCCGACTCAATTGAATATTGCCTTCACAAGAGCCCTTTGTATTTTTTTTACATGAGCAATTCGACAATGGAATGTAATTTTTCGGACGACGCACAGGAAATTCACAACTGGACCAAAAAATGACCCCGACGTGATTTGAACACGCAACCTTCTGATCTGGAGTCAGACGCGCTACCGTTGCGCCACGAGGTCCGCTACACATAGAGACTATTTTGTCCATATACATAAATTGCTTTGGACGTGATGTCTGACAGCTAAAAACCGAATTGTCGTTCCACGCCGATCATTGGCCGGTTAGCTCAGTTGGTTAGAGCGTGGTGCTAATAACGCCAAGGTCGCGGGTTCGATACCCGTACTGGCCAAAATGTTTTTTTCTTCCCGAAAAACACATATCTTTTTTCGTGCAGATTATATCGTCACTCTTCAGTCCATTCAATGAGAAAGACGTTATCCACATCCTAAACCTAAAGGGCTGATTATCGTCCCACGTTCACGCAACGCAAGGGGGTTACGGACCCCTTACGTCCTCCGCAAGGGCCTGACGTGCGCCTCCCAAAAATGTTAACCTACTGTCGAGGCAACGCAGCCGCAAGGGCTGTGATTGGTCCGCTCACTAAAACCCGACGCTGGATCATAAACGTTCACCACAACCTCGAAGCGTCTGCGTGGTCCTTGCGTTGCGCGAACGTGGGACCATAAAGAGCCCTTAAGACTACACCGAACGCAGCCTTTATAATGTGCGATTTAATATGGAACAGGTTGCAGTTGCAGTTGCAGTGGCACCGCAGCTAGATTTTGGAATATGTGATTTTGCTTTTCCACGATTGGGAGGAAAAATGTAACAGGAATGTTATTGAAAGAAACCGTTGACCACAAAAACAGGAGGGCTCGTCCGGGATTTGAACCCGGGACCTCTCGCACCCTAAGCGAGAATCATACCCCTAGACCAACGAGCCATGGACAAGGACCCAAAAATGCACATAGAAGTTCTTACTCAAAGAATATTATTACAACGCTATTACGTTAAGGGTGAATACATTTACAATTGTGTTAATATCATTCCATACGTTTGATGAAGCAAAATTCGTCACACCCTTTACCCATTTCTAATGCAATCTGACACAACTATTTTTCCTTTGAACATTAAAATATAGTAGGCCTACATCATATGAATAATAACTAACGCAGAATTATTTACTTTCTTTCATTTACTCAAATTAATGATTTATAATGAATAGCCACTGGATAGCCAAACACCAAAAGTTCTGCCCAAATAAAAAGATAGGCCTACCTCTACTTTTGGAGTCTCTTGGTTCATTAATCTAAAACATGGTCACATCCATAGAAGTATAAAGTCACCGGGGTTTCCTTGACTTCTTGGCGCACCATGGGGGGTTGCGGGTGGTACCAGCCGCCCGCTGCCTTGCCACAGGCCAACTTGTACGTTTCCCCTTTCATCGGTGTCTGGTCGTCTGGACAAAATCGAAATCTTGCACGTATCTATTTTCTTACGATTTTAAAACATAAAATCGTCTGAATTCCATATTTTTCATTTAAGGTGTTGGACATCTCAATGCATGGACATAATGTGCATTTGTAATACAGTTTCCAAATAAAAAAAACATTTTAACTCAAATGACACACCCTAGTTACAAAATCACAGGGCAAAAAGGGATCACGAAAAACAACCTGAAACGTGAATTAATTAATCTAAATTAAGTTTTCCACCACGGTGCGAAAGGTAGCAGTCAGCAAATCTTTCCATGGCATACGGGCTTTATGTGTCATGTGACCCGGACTCAGCCATCTTGTGGAAAACCGAGAGAGAGCCACACAGCTCGAATACAAACCCTGTGCTGTCAGAACAAGCAGAGGTAAGATAGTGGAAGTTAATTATACTATCCGTTGCCGGTGTGGAGTTTATCTGTACAATAAAGCAAACTATATTACTGCACGGCCACTACTTTACGAATCCGGGACGTTTACGAATGTTGTTATAACACTATGCTTAACCTGGCCTTCAAGCACCCGCCTCGAGTTTCTCCGAGGCCGCGTTGCGTTGCGCGGCGCTTGGGGTGTGGTGGCCGGGAAGAGGGCTTCGGACTTCGGCTGGGCGAAGGCCGCATGTAGAAGGCTAACACCTAGCAAGTTGTGGTAACTCGTTGACTACAAGTGATTACATCATGACATCGCGATATGAATGTTTAATCACGGCATGGCATAGCATTTGCTAAAATCACCCAAATCGTAACACTTCGGTGTATGTTGAACGACATACTGTGTGTAGGTGGGCTCAGCGTCGCCTTTCTCACTCGTTTTTCCTAGATTGGAGCTAACCTTTAGCCTAGCCTGCCCCGACTAGCACACTGAGCAGTGGATCGCAAGCATGTTGCAAAGTAACTTAAATCAAATCGTTCCGTCCATTTAGTACCCCCAACAACGACTTGGCTTGACCACTATTAGCGATGAACACTCGCCTTTTGTCGTGAATTAATGACAAGTGGGTTGACATTCAATGGTTGCAACGTTACAGCATGCTACCTAAGACTATGTAACTGGTTTACTGCGAGTGCCAGCTATGCTGATCTGTACATTTAATATCAGTGCATTCATTACTGCGTTGGAGAAACGTAAGGGGATTTAGGTTATCTATTATTGTCCTGTTGATAGCCTTTCACCCATTATATTTCCAGGATACTAACGTTATCCAAAGGGCTAACGCTAGGTAGCTTTTCTTGGCATAATATGTGACATACATTTTATGTAGTAATTAAGTCTCCTTCGTAGTCCAACATCAAGCTGGCATTCTCTTAGTCATTCTGAACAGCCAGTTCCGACATGACCTTTAGTGGCCGACGTATTGTCTCTAGAACATAAATAAAGCTGGCGCAAGTATTTCCTTATTTGGCACAGTAAATGAAAGTGGACGACGCAGTCGTCAACGTTGATCCTGACACCCTAAAGTATGCAGTTATCTAATCGTTTAGTGTGATGTTTCGTTTGGTGAGACCAAAGTGGAAGTTTGGATTTCAGAGAGAGAATGTGCTTTAGACCGAGTCAGTGGGATGACCTGTGGGGTCTGTATTGGTGAGCTACACGTGGCTCTCCGACTTGACGGTCAGGACGTACGTTCACGCAAAACCAGTGTCGAGGAATGTTTCCGTCGCCCTTTGTTTGTGACAAGTAGACAGCCTGTGCAAACGGCTCTGCTTTTTGCATCGTTGTGACAGTAGGGAGAATACTTTGTGCGCGACAATAAACTAAGTTCCCTAAATCCGAATCGTTCCATCATCACATAATACAGCTTCGTTTTATACCCTGAACTACAAACTCGGAACCTGTTTAGTACTTTACAGGTGTCTCCGGCAAACCCTCCTCATGCAGTAGGAAGCATCCGAAAATAGCATCGGAGGATTGCATTTGTATTGAAGAGGGCAGGGATCTTATGGAGCGAGCTGTGACCAAACCTGTGACCAAAAATGTTGGGTTCCTTTTTTGTTATTCAACGTTACCATTTGAAAATAAATCATATTTAGAAATATAGTTTTTCTGTATGGCTATTCTCTCTAGGCTATGAGTAAGTTCTCTAAAACTATATACTAGGAAGACAGCGATTTTAGAATGTCATGTGCGGTGAGAATCAATGTATATACTGTAAACACTGAATATATATTTGTTCTTTTCATATTTTTAGAACTGAAGGGAAGAATGGCTGAAACCCAGACACTTAACTTTGGACCAGAATGGTAAGTGACCATTTCCAGATTTGGCTAAATATTTTGTTGTTTAGATTTTTTATTTTGTTAAGCTTACAGATGGCATTTAGCATGGCATGCCCCCCGCCCCCTCCCACTTCCTTGCTTGTGTTCTGGATATGACTTCTCCTTCCTCTCCACAGGCTCCGTGCCCTGTCCGGAGGTGGTGGTGGCAGTGGAGGCGGTGGGAACAGCAATATCATTGCATCCTCCCCACCCCTCTCGCCTGCATTGCCAAAGTATAAACTTGCAGACTACCGCTACGGGAGAGAAGAAATGTTAGCACTTTACGTAAAGGATAAAGAGGTGAGGCGAAGGGGTTGAACTCGAGAAACCTGTGTGCATACCAAAGGTTTATTGCACTGATGTCATTGTTGTCGTTTCGCCTTCTAGATCCCTATAGACCTACATGATAAGGAGCTTTTGCCTATCTTACAAGAGGAACCGTTACCCCCGCTGGCCCTCGTGTCTTTTACGGAGGAAGAACAGGTATTAGGATTTTTGTATAGGAGAGTCCCTCAGCAGGAGGTTCACCCATGCCACATTGTAAACACGTATTCACAATGTGTCCCCTTTGGCCAAAGTACTCACTGAAACTACTGTCTTTCTCACTTTTCCTATCCAGAGAAATTTTTCCATGTCTGTAAACAGTTCGGCTGTCCTCCGGCTGACGGGGAGAGGAGGGGGTCCGATAGTAGGAGCACCCAGGGGGCGGAGCACCTCGAGGGGTAGAGGTGAGCCCATGTTGGGGTGCTACATGGACCAACTGCATTATGCCATGTGTTAGTTGGCCGTTGACCCGACATTGGAAGATGACAAATCGGAACAACACAAATTATAAGCATCAATTAAGTAATGTTTGACTGTGAATGTCCATAGGTCCATTTTGTGATTTTGTTCAACGTGGGCTTGTGTTGCAGGTCGGGGTCGGGGCGATGGAGGCTTTTACCAAAGAAGTTTTGACGACGTGGAGGGAGGCTTCGGCCGGGGTGTCCGGGAGATGCACCGTTCCCAGAGCTGGGAAGAGAGGCACGTCTTGGATTTCCAACTGGTTCCTTAATACCGTTTCTTGAGGAGAATAATTAGTTGCTTTAAGATATTTGTGTCGTTGCTTTATTTGTATTCCATTTTTCGTTTGTTGTTATTTTTTCTGATATGAATGAAGTTCACCTCATCCTAAATCCTTTTTTGTTGTTTTTATTTTCCATTTTAGGGGAGACAGAAGGTTTGAAAAACCAGGAAGGAAAGACCCAGGTTGGTGTTTATTTTCTATTTGAATAACCAGTATTCTTAATGTCATACCATATTTTCAAATGAAAGGTTCTCTAAGCCGGATATATAATAATGAAAGTGTCTGTTCTCTTGTTGACTTTGCAGAAGCCCCTCCAGCCCATTTTCCAATGAATCATAGTAAGTATTGCCTCGCGCAAACCTTTTCCCTTGTAATAAGAAAGTGCTTGTACTCAAATGTAGCTCAGATCGACGCACATCCACCTTTCAACGGTCACGGACAACAAAACAAAACCGACCAGCGCCAGAGAGACAACACTCCTCCTCACAGCATGCCCAGGTTAAAACGTCTCGTCTGTGTTCCCTGCAGTCCGCGCAAACTATGAGGAGGTGGGACCCGTCCTGCCCAGGAAGCACGACTTCACGCGCTCGGAGAGTGAGAACTGGCGTTGCTCTCGCGATGATCAGAATGGTGAGGATGGTACTTACAGCACAAGTAGCCATGGTATCAATACCCACTCAATAGTTCCCGATCAACACCAATGATTGGTATTGTCCAACGGGCTAGTTGGTTCTTAATGATTGATCGCTAGGAGCACCTGATCATGGCGCTAGCGAGAGCCACCGCAAAGAGCAACAGACGGGCTTTGGGTGTTGGAGTGACTCATGTTAAGATCATGGCAGCTATTTTGTTATGTTACCACACCCATTAAGCCCTTTCAGGTGACCTTTTGTTGTTTGAGTCGTTGAGTGACGCTATGACCTCCTCCCCAGACGTCGCCAGGGCGGCCGCGTGGCGGGAACACCCGGATCAGCAGCAGCAGGCGCCACCGCAACAGCAGCGGCGCCGCTTCCCGTTCGACGCCAGGGAAGACGAGCGTGGCTACCGCCGGCCGCGGTCGGGCAGCGGGAGCCTGGAGGACGAGAGGGACAGCCTGCCCGAGTGGTGCCTGGAGGACGCAGAGGAGGAGACGGGCACCTTTGACTCGTCTGGGGCCTTCCTCTCGCTCAAGGTGGGGACTCGGGTACGCTCAACCCTAACCCTAACCTGGACCGATTCACACTTAAAAGCAATGTCCTCCGATATCCTCACCTTCTGTTTTCGATTTGTTGACGTAGCTCATGTAAATATAAAGGGCGTGCCCTCAATATTTGAATATTTGAGACGATCCTTCATTTGTTTTGTATGCACACCTAACATCACTTTCAGACACTTCCCCGAATCTCAGTTCATTTGAGAGGAGGGGTGTTTTTAAAGGGCACAGACAAAAATGCTTCTGGACCCATTTGGCTAGAACAGGCACCAAGGTTGTTCATACAAATGCGGCACCGGTTTTCCCATTGGGTGCTTCTCTGCTCTGTCAGCATCTTTTAACCCGCCCCATATTATATAAACGGTTGTCATTGGCCGGACCCACACCAGGTCTGCTTGAAATCTGAGTCGACGGGAGGGGGTTTAGTAAATGAGGAGATGTCAAGTATTGTTGTTACTGGTGGCATTTTAAACTAACTAAACTAACTACATGATAAGCGTCACCACGCGCTTTTAAAGCTGGTATCGTTAGTTTGTTTTAGTTATCGGTTTTATTAATGCTTGAAGTGAATGCACACACAGGCTTCACATAACCATCGTCGTCACATGACAAAACTTTGACATCGCTGGATTTGAACAGATTTAGGTCTTAACATTTATTTTGGATTGTATTCATGTCCATGGTTTTCCCAGAGGCTTTACTTCTGTCTTTGCCTTCTTGGTTCAGAGGCTTTACTTCCGGTCTGCTTTGGGTTGTCAGAAAGCCTCCAAGGAGCCCATCCTGGAGGAAGCGGAGCTGGACTTCAGGCCCCTGGAGGAGTGTGACGAGGGTCTTGAGGAAGAGGACAGTCAGCCGCCGGAGACCAAAGAAACACAAAATGGGGCCAAAAGAGAGACTGACAGGAAAGATGGTCAGTGAACCTTTTCAAGTCATTACCAACCAGCCAACCTTTTTGATCATTACTTCGATCAATAGGCGATTGTTGAAGATTGATTCTGTGTTGGAGTCAATTTGTGTGTAAATGTTCTTAAGCCTTATTCTGTCTCCCTGGAAGCATTAAAATCCCATTTGACAATGCACACCCACAGGCATTTTCAGCCTCCTCACACATTGTTTTGTAACTTTCTCTGACATTTTCTGCCTCAACCCTCGTTGTCCTGACCCCAGTCCCTGCCTGCCACTCAACCGCCCTCTAACCGAGTGCCACTTTTATTCTCCCGGCTGTGGCTTTCCTTTCAGAGCGGGCCAGGCTGGCGGAGGAGCCTCCAGTTTCCGCTCCCCCGGCCCCCCGCCCTCAGGGGCCCGGCCAGGCCCCCGCCCCCAGCCAGCCGGGCCGGGCCGAGGAGACGGAGAGAGGTGCAGCGCGGGTCGGCGAGAGGCGATCTCCCCCGGGCCCGCGACCGGAGCCCAGCAAAGCCCCACTGCATGTCCCCCTGGCCAACAGCATGCTGGATCCACGACCCATGTCCCACATCGCCACCACCCTCGCAAGTGGGTTTGGGTTCCCCTCACCTCACTTGTTTGACTCAAGTCTTTTATTGTGGTCATGTCACATTTCTCTACCAAATAAATAACGGGTTTCCCCGCCCTGTTCCTTGCAGCAGACGTCTCCATCCCCTCGCCCTCTGTCCAACGGAGGCACCCCAAGCCCATGGAGGTTCCCATGTCAATGGCCAATCCCCTGCCCTTCGCCAGCATGATGGCCGCCATCGGCCGGCCCATCATCGTACCTCACGAGGTTGACGAAGACGAAGGACTCAAACACTTTGAGCAGGTGAGCTGGCTGGTAATCTGTGTCTGCAGTAGGGATGGGCATCGTTAAGATTTTAACGATGCTACTGATCTTAACCACACTGGTTATTGATCCGGTACTTTATCTGGCCTTTTAGAAGAAAACGAAACGAATGGAGAACAAGATATTGAGTGTGTTCCAAATGCCGCACTTCTGCACTTCAAACACTTCGGTTGAGGGTGTAGTGCTGTTCCAGTTGCAACACTAGCAAAACAAAGTGCGCCACAAGTACCCGGATGGTGCACAAAATTCGAAGTGTGCTGTGATGGACACTTCTCGCACTCCATGGACGCCTGGACGCCATTTTTCGCAACGTAACGGAAGAGGAGGAGCCACCA
>JAOPJL010000155.1:4673423-4690323 GCA_027123545.1 Trisopterus esmarkii | reverse complement strand
GTGTGGTGGTGGGGGGGGTGGGGGGGGGGGGTGGGGGTGGTGGTGGGGGGGGGGGGGGGGGGCCACAGGAACAGTGTGGACTTAGTGAGATGAAAATTGCACACATCCCATTGCGTGTCTATAATTAACGCACAATCCAATTAGGAGCACACCTCCATAGACCATACTCAGAGTATTAGCAGGACACATTGATTCAAATACTACAACACAGTCTAGAATTGTCGATGGTTTCACGCTTAATAATAATAAGCGGGATTCACCAGCGTGAAATGTATAACACCTGAATAGCCTATAACGATAAAATAAAGAAGACCAAAATAACAACGGAGACCCATTTTTGTATTACGTCCGCTTTCGTTATCTCGATGATTGCAGTTTAAACGGTGCACGGTTTTTTTTTTATCCACAGCAGACAAAGACGTTTCGTTTGTCCCATCTGCATTGTTCCCTGCAAACCCAAACACGGTGATGTAATGACAACAACCCCAGGCGGTGTCGGCTGTCAAGTTTGTAATGATATCTCTGCAAGGTTATCAGTGTAGAATTTCTTAAGAATTATAGTCTTTTAACAAATGTCATACAGCTACATGTAAAATGGCAGCCTGAAGCCTAATGAATACTGACATTCAAAACAATAAAGGTTAAATCAATCCAAGGTGATTTAGGAAAAAGGTTTGTGTAAATGCCTGCAGGATGCTGGTTTTGCATTTAACCAATCGCACATACAGTAACGTTAGACCTATGATCACTTAATGCACTAGATTGAACTACACAATTGCATCTCCCCCAATTAAGTAGGATATTAATTTACAAAAAAAATACATCTCAAACAAATAAAAAACAACGGAGATTTAGTCAACTCACATGAGCCCGAGGAATCTGTATCTTGTCTTCATCGTTCTCCTTCTCTGGCTTCTGTGCGGACACAGCTTGGAACGTGATCTTCACCATGATATCTGTATAATTGTGTCTGGGTTTGGTACAGTGGATCGTATCGGCCCAGGCGGGATGAATATATACCAGTGTCACTCTCTCGCCCCCGCCGATTTTACACTCGCCGTATGACCTCAGCAGCGCGTCTGCTCTGACGAACAAGCTGCGTGTGGGCTCCTTGGAGATTCCACGTGTCAAAATAAAAGCCCGCGTAAAAATTACTTTCTATTTTAATGTAAATGATATTACATTTTGTCAAACTATGTTATTATAATTTGGTTCATTGAGTGATTTCACTTGAATTATTCTTGTAAAGTTGCATCCTTACTGTATACAAACGAGCATTATCGAAATGAATGCTGAACACCTCTTTTACTTTGAAGGCTATCTCCAGATATGGTAGTGCGTTCCGTGCCTTTATTTAAAGCAAGAAACCTAATGTGTGTGCCTCGCTCCTTAACACTTCCATCATCCGGAAATGTTATAATGTTTCGAAATAATAGACCTTATTGAGCCTCCAGAAATCTAGCCTACTATAAAGATGTGGTGGAGGCGTTGGGTTATAAGACAAATACTCAGAATACTACTAGAATAATGAGGAGGAAGACCGGGTTCCCTTCCCTCGTTTATGTAACTCGGATCTTATATGTAGGGTTTTGTATGAGATAAATAGCTTTGATATTTGTCAATGGGGCCGACTCACAATATGAATCATATTTGGCATATCACTGTCGAGATGGTAAATCCTATTTGCTCAAGGATATGTGCCAAAACCACCAGCCATGTAAACCCAAGTAGCTGAGCAATCGCTTAATTGTTGAAGGCTGATTGCTTTCCAAACAGGCCTTAACAGGAAGGTGACTAATGATGCAACGTGAGAACTGCCATTGAATGGCCCTGCTAATTTAGCTGATGAAGGTCCAGTAGTCCGCATTAAATAATACTTTATTCAATCATTGATTTCATTAATTAAAATGCAGACACATTTTACAACACAGTTTGCTTGAAGCAATTCACAAATTGGTGTATAACAAATTGAATAAAGTAAAAAATCCACAACTTGAATATTCTCCTTTTATATCTGTTCAAATCCGCTTTTGGGGTATCAGACACACATAAAATATGCAAAGCTTTCTCTTTACACGTTCTCTGATAAACGTTCATCTCTCTTCTCTGCATTTCAAACTGAGGAGCAGGACTCCGCTGGAGACAAAAGTATCGACCTGTGATTGGCTGGGAGGTCTGTGACCAGTCCGCGCCATCGCTCTGCCCCTGGAGCCTGGCTCCTCCATTCATATGTAAATCAGGGTCCATACATATATATATAGGCTACCAGCTAGCCTGCGTGTTGTCGACCCCGGCTCTCAGCTGAGCGATAAGGCGAGTAGCCCCCCCCCCCTACCCACACGCCCTCCTCTGCAAACCGTTTTTCTCTGGCAGCTGGGACCCCCGGCCATCTGCTCTGCCCCCACTGACACTCTTTAACGGTTGTGTGTCCTTACGATCCGTTCAGTGGTTGTTCCTTGCCGGGGTGTTCGCGACAACATGGCCCCCTTTCCCCACCACGCACACGGAACGGGCAGTGACGAGAAGCCCAAAGAGTTCAAAGTGGACAGGAAGGTATGTCGCTGTGTGTGGGTGTGTGTGTGTGTGTGTGTGTGTGTGTGTGTTCAATGGTAACACTGCATACACGTTTTCCAGGGCAACAACGTTATGATCGTGTGCTGACTTTTCCTGTGTTACAGATCCGGAAGCCTCTAGTGGAGAGGCAGAGGAGGGCCCGCATCAATGAAAGTTTGCAGGAACTCAGAGCGCTGGCAGACTCGGATGTAAGAACCGGCAAAATAGTTATAGACGTTTATTTTTCAATCAAAACGAATGAACGTGGAGTCCAAACGTTGGGTTGTGACTTTACCTCATCGGTTTTAGTTATTTGTTTTTTATTCATTCATTCATTCATTCATTCGCAGTTGCAGTCGAAGATGGAGAACGCCGAGGTGTTGGAGCTGACAGTAAGACGGGTGGAGAACATTCTGCAGAGTCAAGCCCAGGGTACGACTCGTGTTTTAATGTTGATACACTGCTGTAATAAATTCACAACCATCCCTTTGTGTTTTGGGGGGTTTGAACTCACTTCTCTCTCTGGATGGTTCCTCCTCAGAACTGGATGTGGTGAACCGAGAGGCGCGAGAGAGGTTCGCTGCGGGCTACATCCAGTGCATGCACGAAGTGCACAGCTTCGTGTCCAACTGTCCAGGCATTGACCCCGCGATCGCCGCGGATCTCCTCAACCATCTTTTGGAGAGCATGCCATTGAACGACGAGGATCGACTCCAAGTGATGATGTCGGACATATTCTCCGACTGCCCCCCTCACCACAACAACAGCAGCAACAGTAGCAGCAGCACTTGGTCTGAGAGCGGCCGGTCCAGCCCCTGCAGCCCGGGCTCCCCCGCCCTGTCCCCGGCCCCGTCCTCCTCTACTGACGACCTCTGCTCGGATCTAGAGGAGACGGACTCCGAGCAAAGCAACTTATCTATACACGAAGGGGAAATCCAGGATGTGTCCTGTATGCAATATTTATCGTATCCCAAGTCCATGTGGAGACCTTGGTAGATCAGGGCTCCCAATCCTGCACGTTTTAATTCGATTTGGTGATTTGTAACTTTCGCGGCCCACTAGGATGAAGACAGCTAGGATAACTTTGACATGTTTCTGAGTGCCACCTGATAAGCTCTTTGTGTGATTTAAAAGAAAAAAAAAAGAAACTGTAATTTTGAATTTAATTTGTAAACGTATTTAAATGTTTTAACTATTTAAAGTGGTTGAATTGGTCAATGCTGACCTGTTTGTTTTTAATTGGTGAAGATAGTTGTGGGGGAAATGTACATATTTACATGTTGTGTTTTTAGCATGGCGACCTTGCTTGTCCCACCAGAGAAGCAGGATTAGTTGTGTGTGAATTACTTTCCTCCCATAGAATTGAATTTCATATGAATACATGAAATTACCGTTGGTCCAATAGCTGAGTAGTAGCCCATGTTGTCTTAGTGATGTCTGTTTTTGAATAAATACAAAATCCTTTTAAATGAATGTGTTTTGAACTCTATCTCTCATTCCCTATTCCTTACCAGCCTTGTGTATCTGACTATTATTTTACATTTAAACTGGTTGGGGTTTAGCCCCTACACTAGAGACCTACTGGCCAATATCTAAGTATCCTTCAAGCATGCTAAATGCTGAATTACATCTTACGAAAAGAAGTAAGAAGTTACATCTCTGTTGCCTTGCTTTAGGTTTTGTGTCATTTATACACTCTAAGAGACAACACAAAATAGCTTTATCTTAGTTTAACAACTGCTCAGCAAGAGCAGGCTGCTTCATTGTTATAGCCGCCTGTTTCAATTAAATATTCACGGATGCATCTTGATGAAAAGCATGCATTGTGTGCACTTAAGACCAGCGTATTCACTGGAAGTAGCCTAGCACAAACTTCATCAATGAAGGGACAGCGAGAGCTGCAGACCCTCTCCTTGTCCTGCATCGCCAGGTAGGCTCTCAGACGTCCAGCACCCACCCCGCCCCCACCAGTGTTTATATCAAGATACCCATGTCCCGAAGAACCCTTTAATTGCTATTGAACCTTACGTTGGAACAAATGCGTTTTAGCTTTAACCAGGCAGAGACATGTAGTCCTATACAACTGCGGATGTAGAAAATAACTCAAGCCATCCATCCAGGATATCATGGTAGATTTATGATTTCATGTCGAGCAGAGAGGGACCGGAATTGTGGGGGAACCCTGCTACCCCCCTCCCCCAAAGGTGTGAATGGGCCCCGTTGGGGGTGCGATCTGGACGTTTCACACCTCGCCTTCAAGAAGCCGAGGTGCCAACAGGATAGTGACCGTGGCCGCTTTGATCAGCCCAGACGTGGGCCAGTCCAGGGCCCAGACAGGCAGCTCCACTGTCTGCAGACTGCTGGGCTCTGCATGAGATCTAAGGACTAGGCTACATATCTTTAAAATAACATATTTAGGGATTTGTATCGGAGAATGAAGCATGAAATTGTACTAGGACTTACTTGAAATCGTTCATTTGACTATTAGTACCGTTTGGTGAAGAAATCGGCGTCCAGACAGGGACATTATGTGGTTGGCAGCAACGTTCAAGTCGTTAACACCCATTAAATGCTCATCGGCTCTGGAAGAATAATCCCTTTATAATATTGTGACGGTTCGAGTGCATTGGACTAACATCCCCTTTCAAACCAGTTCGCAGTTAAACAGTGGGAGTACTGTCAACTGCCAAATTATAGTACTAATGGGTCTTTAGAAGAGAGAAAGTCGATGATCAAGTCGATCCCATGTGAAGTTTCCTGATACATTTTTAATGAGAACTAATGAAAGCTCTCCATAAATCGGCCGTACAGAGAAATTTATTGAGGCCTAGCTTTTTGCAGTAGAAAAAAATGACAAAAACAGACAGATATTTAAAGTGCCTCTCCAACAACAGCAATTTAATAAATAAAACGATAGAGAAACCAGAACAAATTGCAACAAAGGAGCATATTCTGTTTCATATGTGCAGGGTAATGGGTAGGGCAAAGATTCACAGACGCAAATGCCTAGAAAAAAAGACCTTTGATAACTGGTTTAAATTGCTTTATGCCATGCAATAACCCTAAAAGTTCCACTTCAAAAGTGGCCACACACTTGACATGAAGGGTAAAATCAGCCTCAGCTGCAACGGCTGGACCTCAAAGGAAACTACTTAGCTTATAATGGCTGCTGCCTTCCATTATTTATCATTCTTTTAATTCACGCTGTTTTCTATGAAGTCATTTTGTATGAATCTCATCCCAGGTTGTCCCACTCTGGACTAACTACTCTTTAGCATGTAGTCCAAGGCCAGCAATGCTGAGGCATACAGCTCTTTCCTCTTTTATAAAAAAATAATATACACCTCTTTTATTAAAACATGCATATATCATACACTGGTCTCTCTTGTGCTACCTGTTGAAGTATCTTTCATAATATAAAATATAATATAATCAGCTTTTGAGGCAGCAAGAAGTTTCTGTATAAAAATATAAATATATATTGACATTTTCGGGAGATTGCAAATGAATACCAACAGCTGAAATAACATTATCAGGATATTGTGGAAGTCAAGTTCTGAAATATAAATGCAAAAAACTAAAAAAGAAAGTGTGTCAGTGTACATGATAAAATACAACCAACGTAACAGTGACAGGCCATGGTCAAGAAAATAAAAAACCCCTCTTCTAAAGCACTTCCTGGTCTGAGAATCCAATGTGCTGCTGTGTAAGCCTTTAAACGTCGGGATCGGAAGGGGTTGAAAGTTATCAGAATGCGTTTCGGTAAAAGAAAGGGTCAGTTAAATCCAAAGGCGGAGTCTTATGTGCTGTGGGAGGGGCTAGCTGGCGCTGGGAGGAGCCACGGGGCCGGGAGAGAGGCGGGAGCAGGAAGGGCCCGCTGAGCTCTTGGGCCCCTCGCTGGGCTTCCTCACGCAGCTGAGCTCCCTTATCTCGGTCTGGGTGTTGACGCCGTTGGAGCGAGGCTGTCCCGCGGTGGCGGTCGCCTCCCCCGGCTCCTTACAGCAGGAGCACACCTGGGGGAGGAGAGAAACGACTTCATCAGCGCATGAGCACATGTAGCCACACACTTACTGTGTGTACATTTAACAACCAATGAAACTGGGATTTACACACCACACCCCCCTCATTAGTGCACGTAAAGCACAATGACCTCGGACATCAATTGTTTCTTTTGCTTCAATATACCAATGACTTTCCATGTATTTATCCATTCGTTGTCTGCCTATTCAATATTGGGTAATATTTGTTAATTTCCAGAATAATCATCTTGTGGCCCTTAAAGCGTATCTGGTGGTGCCACGGCAGGTCCCCGAGCCACAGATTGGGAACCACTGATACATGCAACCAAAGAAATATCTACAAAATAGAGGAAAAGAAAAGAAAGAAGAGTGATAGAAGAGAGATAGTAGAGTAAGGGAGAAAGAGTATGAAAAAGAGGGAGAGTAAGAGTGAGAGGCAGAGAAGAGAGGTCTACCTTGATGTCTATGGCCTTGGGTAGGCAGCCCCTCCTCAACCAGGGATGGACCTCCATCAGCTCTCTCCTCTGCTCCTCGCTGAAGTGAGGCTGGCCCTTCTGCAGCAGTCGGAGCTTCTCCCGGTCCTGCCTCAGCACCCGCTGCACATCGCTGGAGGGACAGCACGTAACAAACACAACTCTGGTTAATAATGCGGTTCATGTGGTCTAGTTCATCTTTCTTTAGCTCCATTTCAGATTTTTGCGTTTGGGATTGACTTTTGGACATGATATCCAGAAGCACCATCTAGTGGGTAAAACGAGTCACTGCAGCGCTGGCGCTTTGGATTACACAAGGGGGACTGATACAGACTACAGCACACCAACAATTAATTTGACAACCCCACTCTGCACATATTGATGTTAGATGTTAATGGTCATTTAATCTAACGTCTTTTTACCTAGCATGGATGAAATAAATGCTGGTATCTGCTTCTCCATTTTATCCCCAGTGGAAGGTTACCATTATCATGAGACACGATGAGGGCAGCAGAAACACAAGGCCAGGCTTAGGGTGTGATCACTGGGTGTATAGATTCTGTGAGGTACGTACTTGTTGAAGTGCTCACTCGGCACCACCTCCATGGCTCGGCCCTCGCCGTCATTTGATTGGCCGTTGGCTTTCTGGCTAGTCTGAGACGAGTCCACACTGCCAAAGTATTGGCTGCTGTCGTTACTCCCTGCACAACCACGACAGAAAACATCATCAGTAGTAGTTATAGACATTTCTATATTTATGTTTATACACACAAGATGCAGAGAATGCAACTCACTTCCAAAGGATGGAAAGCTGTTTTTTTTAATTAGATAGATTATGCACGTGTTTGAATTTCATGAGAATCAAATCATGATTCCCAATTGCAATTGACACATCATAATCCAGACTTATAAATAGATATGATGATATATTATTGAAAAAGTAATTAATGTCATAACGATATGAAAGAATGATGGATCTTATAACATGAAAGTACTGTAAATAAACCAAATCCAAAGGATGGGAAAAGCGAAAATGAAAACTAGACACAAAATCTTAAATCTCTGTGTTGTGCTGTCTTGTTCCGTGTGTGCTCATGACACTGTAAGGCGACCTTGAGTGTGAGAAAGGCGCTATATAAAATAAACGTATTATGATTATGTATATATATTTTTTACAATTTATTTTAGCATTTTCTTTCCACTTATTATAGAGAGAGATAGAGAGAAAGATAAGGGAGACACACGGGAGGACATGCAAGCAAATGACCACGTGCAGGACTCCTCGAACCCGGGTCGCTGCGTTCAGGACCGTGCCTCCACGCCGTTAACCCGGTGAGCCCCGTTATTATCATCACTGCTATGCTCCTCTACCTATCCCGCTGCCGGAGGTCCCGCTGGCGGACGTCTGGCTCCGGGACGTCCTGCTCATGGAGGTCCGGCTCTTGGACGTGCCGCTGTTGGACGTATCGCAGCCGTTGGAGCCCGAGCCCATGGACCCCGAGGTGGCTGAGCCGGTGCCCGAGCAGGAGTCCTCCTGGAGGAAGATGTCCATCATGTCGCTGGACGAGGAGCTGGCGTCGCTGTGGTTCCCGTCGCCGGGGGAGCTCGCCTGGGGACAAACGGGAAGGAAAGAGAACACGGTGTTGGCAGGTGAAGGAGGTTTTAAAAATGTCACTTGACTTTATGCACGATGACCACTGATATCAAATGTTTCTTATTCTTTGTGTGATGTAATTATCCGTTAGCGGTCAGACTGTTAGATAATGGGTAATATTTATAATTTCCACAATAATCATCTTGTGGCCCTAATAGCGTATCTGGTGGTGCCACGGCAGGTCCCCGAGCCGCAAGCTGGGAACCACTGATACATACAACCAAAAAAAATCTACAGAATGGAGGAAAAGAGGGGAGAGCGATAGAAGAGAGAGAGAGAGAGACTATTTTCTTACTCTCTCTCTAACTATCGGAGATTTAAAATAGCTTCCAGTTCGGTTCCCTTCCAGCCATGAACAGAGCTCAGCCCCCACCTCCTAAAATCGCTCTGCTGGGCTATTCTAAAAATAGCTTTCGGCATTGTGCAAAACCGGTGCAGGACGGTAGTTTGGAAGAGGCCCGCTTTACCTGCTGAAGCTCCTCCTTCCTCTCGGCCCCCCTTCCTTTCTCCCTCTCGCTGCCGTTGCCCCCCCCCAGGCCACAGGGGGGCAGCGCTGCGCCGTCCTGCCACTCCAGCGGGCGGTGCCACTCCTCCAGCTGCAGCAGGTTGAGCTGCAGGGGGGAGCTGCAGCTGGACTGGATCGGCGGCGGCGAGTTGGGCGGCTCCTGGCCCCCGACGGGGGACCGCGGCGTGGAGCAGCTCCTGGAGGGGTCCGGCATGGCGGGCGGGGGGAAGGGGAACGCGGTGGGCTGGTACCCCGGGCCGTGGGTGCCGAAGAGGTGACCCGGGGGGAACTGAGGCGGCACGGCGTAGGGGGGTGCGGCGGGCCCGGCGTAAGGGCACTGCTCCCGCAAGGCCCCGGCGGGGTAGATGGCGGTGGGCTGGTGGGGAGGGGGGTAGACGGCGGGGTCCACCTGGTAGAAGGTCTGCTGGTGCTGGGGCGGGGCCGCCGCCGCCATCGGAGGGAAGAGGTAGTCGGGGAGGATGAGCGCCAGGACGGGCGCGACCATGGGCTCCTCGTACGGGGCGGGGCGGAGGGCGGGCGCGTAGGACGGGGCCTGGCTGTAGCCCGGGGCCTGGCTGTAGCCCGGGGCCTGGCTGTAGCCCGGGGCCTGGCTGTAGCCCGGGGCCTGGCTGTAGCCCCTCGCCAGCGAGGGGTCCATGGCGATACCGGCGTTGACCTGCACGGGGTACCCGGGCATCACGGCCGGGTACGCCATGGAGAAGGAGGTCTCGGAGGCCGACCAGGAGGTCTGGTTCAGGCCCTGGGGGAGCAGCAGGGGGGTGCGGCGCGGCAGCCGCCGGTGGTGGTGGTGGTGGTGGTGGTGGTGGGACGCCGTGCTGTCGGACGACGCCATCTGCTTCGCCCGCTTGGACTTTGTCTTCTTGCTGCGGCGGGCTGCGGCGGGCTCCGCCCCCGGCTGCGGGTAGGTCCTGCCGGCGGGCACAGCTGAGGGCGGCGGGGGAAGGACAGGGCACGGGGGGTCAGATACAATATCCAGGGGTTGGGTGTCAGTCAGTCAGTCTCCATGAGATCCATGAGAGGTTAATGTAGGTCAATACAATACATCATACGATATGTGCGTGCGTGCACATGTGTGAGTATGTGTCTGTGTGCACGTGTGAATGTGTGCATGCATGCGTGCATGCGCATGTGCACGTGTATATGCATGCGTGTGTTCCTGCGCGCGCACGCAAGCGTGCGTGCGTGCGTGTGTGCGTGTATCTCAGTACCATCGCTGGCGATCGCCCCCCGCTGGCGCTCCAGATAGTGGGAGCAGTCGGCCTTGAGGGCGGTGACCCCCCTGAGCTCCCGGATGCGGGACAGGAAGGCCTGCTCTTCCTTCTGCGTGTGGGCCGCCAGCACCTGCTTGGTCAGCCCCAGCTTCTTGTACGACGACTCCCTCTCCTGGTGGGGAGGGCACGCTGTGTTGGCGTGGGGCCCCGGGGTCTGGGGCCCGTCGGTCAGCTCCTCTATGATCTCTGCAGAGACACCAGGGGGAGCTACACTTAGCACTCAAGGGGATGCCTCAAGGGACAATAATGTTGGTTGTGTACGTCACACCACACACACAGTAGGACACAGTAGCACACGTTTTGCGTCACACAAAAGCAAAGTTATTCAATATTGATAGTACCGACTAACATTGACATCATTGCACATGGAGTCATGAGACGAGACATAAAAGCACTCAGCAAACACTGCGGTAACAGCAAGCTCAACTAGGAACAGTTTCAATGTAGGTTGAGTTACAGTTTGGATATGATACGTGTCATAACCAAGATGAAGCATTTGCCTACAGCCTAGACCTAAACATTCCCTGTGAGTATGATAATGGGTATGGTTATGAAACTGGTTCTGCCCTTGGAAGAATGATGATACCGGTGGACCTAGAATTGGGAATCAGGAGGCGTGGACCCTCTATTCCAACGCAGGGTGTTCAGAATGCTGAACACCCTGTAAAGATGTCAGCGGCCTGCAGCTCTACAGGAGAGGGAACAACATTGCATCGTTCCAGGGCCTGTCAACCACCTCCTAGCTCCAAGGCCCAGGAAACATCCACAGAGCACCAGCTTTAGACAGACACATCCGGCTGATTTAATGAGCTGATAGCGTGTGTCTCGTCTTACACAAATAAGTGTCCAGGCTGATTCATGTCCGTGTCACACGATGTATGTGGGGGACGGAATTAATAAAATTAAGCGTTATTCGTAGGAGGATTTTCTCTGGATCTGACAGAGAAACAGCTCCTCTTCGTGTGGACTTCCCTATCTTTCTAAAACTTATAAGTAACTAAGTAACTAGTAAACGTATAAATACAAACTCCTGCCACCGTTTTCACATACAACAAACCTACAACGAAAACCTTCAGCACAAAACCCACAAGCGCACAAAAGACAACACAGACACACAAGTACTACACTAGCAGCAGTGCATTATCACAAAACCATAGTAAAGCATAATAAAACACATACACACACACAGGAAGGTAGAGGATCCTGTTTCATGTGTGCTTACCCGACTCTGGCTGGGGCTTCTTGTCCCCTACATGTACAATGGTGCTACTGTAGCTACACTGGCTGGTGAGGGACACCACACTCTCTGGTTTATCAGGCACAGGTAAAGGGAGGGAGGTGCCCACTACGGTTGGGGCCGATTCACTGGGTTTTTTGTCTGCATCGCCCAAGGGACGAAGAACAGGCTGATCCTTTAACACGACCGGTTCTGGCAAAGAGAACAGACAACCAGAGACATTGACTTTTTACAGAGTCAGACAGCAAAAAATAAAAATAAAGAGACAGAGAGCACGAGTGACTCCTGACTGGTAGCGTGAGAACAGAGGAGGAGAACGTACCTCCAGACGCCCGGGCGGAGACGTGGTCCTTCTGCTGGTCGTCCTCCTCTGAGTTGGAGGACATGGTGACGGAGGTGGACTGACACTTCCTCTTCATGGTGACGGGGCTGGTGCAGCTGTCCAAGTACCTGAAACACCACCGACACACTGAGCGCCAGCTCTGCATCTCCACTGCTATCAGGAAGCTTCAAGAAGTCTTCACAGACTTGTCGGAAAATGTTGCTTAGTTGTCGTTATGTTATGGGCATAGCTCTGCTTTGAGTTACAAGAACATGCAGGTTTGCGGCTTGCAGGATGATTTTAACCACTAGGTGGCAGAAAATGTAATGCCTCAGCAAAACCTCCACCCATGTGTACCTGATGACGCTGTCCAGACAGTTGATCTGCTGGTAGGAGTACACAGTCTGGTCGTTGAAGGCCAGCTCCTCCTGGATGGAGGCCCTGTTCCCCTCCATGACAGCCCCAGCATTCCTCCAACTAAGGGGCGCCGTGGAGTCCTTGGGCTGCACCACAGCCACGCCCCTCTGGAGCCCGTCTACTGGAGGGTCAAGAGAGAGAGAGAGAGAGAGAAAGAGAGAGAGAGATGGGCTTAGTAGCAGCTCATGGATGTACACCAATACAGTGTGAACCCAAAGACAGAGAGCCGCACACACACACACACACACACACACACACACACACACACGTCAACACACCTTCCTACACACAACTTTCCAAAGCTCACAAAAACCCGGTGAATTACACCAACACAGTGTAAACCCAAATACAGAAAGCCGTTGCATAGATGCTGCATCAATCTCTATGTGTGTCTCTCAGGGTCTAGGGTGGACTTACTGCTGCTGCCTGTGGTGGTGGTGGTGCTGGGTCTCTTGGCGTCTGGCTTGGCAGAGGTAGCCAGGCAGAGCTGCTGCTCCGGGCTCTTCTGGCGGTGAATCCCCTTGCAGATCTCCTGGAACGTACGCTGTGGAGAGGCAATGCCCGGCGGGCGTATTGTCAGCGGCAGCCTGACGACAGTGTGGCGTGACGTTAAGGACCAGTGTAGGCTGGACGGAAGTGCTGTTCCAACCCCCAGGGCTGCAGGGACGGTGGCCCACTCACCGGTTTGGTCTTGCTGCACTCGCCCTCTGCCTCGGGGTGGACCTTGTGGCCAACGCTCTCTCCTGGGGAGCTCATGCTGATGTGGAGGTCGTTGCTGGTCACGCTGCTGTAGCCCGTACTGCCGGTGTTGTGAACCGGCTAGGGGCAGACGTGCATAACAAAAAGGGGAAATGGATTAACATCCCAAAAAAAAAAGTGTATTTTCTGTTTCCCGTCCGAATGTCTGGGTTTTCTTTCACCTGCAAGAGGAGCCGATGGATCTGCTCTGTGATCTCCGGGACGTCCGGGTCTATGGTCTTGGTCTCTCCTGGCTTGGGGGCCGGAGCCACGAACACATCTTCATTGACGGGGCCACTGAGAAGCGCACACACACACACATTAACGCATATATACATAACAGAAGGTTTATGAATTTACTATCAACGATTAACACTGAAGATTGCAAAAAAAAGAGTGCAATTTGTCAATACTTTAAACCAAGCCTGAGAAACACTTAAGGGGGGGGGAGAGTGAAGACCCTAGGGACGCGGGATAATCTCATGGCTAGGGTTAGGGTTTTTTTTCAAAATGACTGCGATAGCCACTCACATGCGGACTTTGTGCCTCCCGATGACAAAGGACACTTTGCGGCTCCAGGGGTTGACGAAGCTGGACCAGCTGGTGTCCAGGATGATGTACTCCCCGTTCCGCCCGCAGAACCGGATGGACGAGTGGTCGAAGGGCTGGCCCCCGAACTGCAGGACTACGAGAGGAGAGCGACAGACAGAGAGGACCGGACGTCAAGTACGCTGCAGGGGAAGAAACACCTTTCCCTGCTCAGACTCTACACCTCATCCATAGAGACACACACAGGCGTGTAGGACGTAGGCTCACTTTTCCTGTGGATGCCCAGCATGACCTGCCGGTCGTTGGGGTGGAGGTGCAGCAGGACCGGGGTGCCGATGAGGTCCTGGGGGAGGTACCCCAGGAGAGGGACCGCCCTGAGAACACACGGCGCACAACGTACACAGGTCAGCACATGTTCAGGCTGCTTACCGCCCACCGACGCACGGTGTGCTAATCATGCGCTACTTTATCACTTTGAATGAATACAAAAAATAAATAAACGTTTTTGCGGAGCGGCGTCCGACCTCTCGTCCACGTCCTGGAACACGCAGGTCGGGGTGTGTGTGGTGGTGAACACGCGCTTGTCTGTGGGGATTCTGGGAGCTGCAGGGAGACACAAAGCAGTGGCCTTTGTTATTCATTGACACTCTTTATCTGCAGCAGAACTAGGCCTCACTGTGGGAAAGGAACAATAGTCCCCTCTTTTAGCCAGCCCTGCAGGGCCGGGACGGAGACACACACACACACACACACACACACACACACACACACACACACACACACACACATACACACACACACACAAGCAGGCTATGATGTAATAATAAGAACCTGTCATTGGATGTATGTGCGTATGCATGTATTCACGTTTATTTAATGTACATACGTTTTGTATGAGGTACGTCCTGGCACGTGTTGTTGTATACTGGGAATGGGTAACCTAGCAATATCTTTACTGTACCAACAGTGATATATTGTTTCTACTTCTTCAGACAAATGTACTTATTGTAAGTCGCTGAATGTTATTGTAGATGCCATTGGTTAGGGGCTGGCGGGGAGGGAGCGTACCGTCGTATCCGGAGTGGACGCGCTCGGCCAGCAGGAGGCAGCAGAGGTGGTCCTCCGGGTGCCCGCTGTCCTGGACCTTCATCAGGTAGGGCGTCATGCGGAAGGGGAGATACTGGAGGTCCCCGCCACGCTCCTTACCCCCGCTGCAGAGAGAGGGGGGACACACAGGGGTCATTCACCGGTATCAACGCGTCTTCAGCGAAAACCCTTTGGAGAGGTTAGGATGCGACAGAACACAAGGAAAGAAGTGGGTGTTTAGGAGAGGGGCACAACATCGGGCAGCTTCTAGATTTCTAGATTTAGATTTAACTGTAGGGGCCACTGAAGAGCCACTGCACTCGAATCAATGAGTCCATGCATGAGATCAAATGTTTAGGTGTGTATGTAGGCGAGTGTGCCTTTGTGTGTGTGTGTGTGCGTGTGTGTGTGTGTGTGTGTGTGTGTGTGTGTGTGAGATGGGCTCGGTTTCAGTCCACCCGGGGGAAAAAGGGGCATAAGGGGTGGATAGAGGAAAACAGGAAGCAATGGAGCCAGGGAGCAGGCAGCCACCCACCTGATACGGC
The DNA here is from genome assembly GCA_027123545.1 of Trisopterus esmarkii. Lineage (NCBI taxonomy): Eukaryota > Metazoa > Chordata > Actinopteri > Gadiformes > Gadidae > Trisopterus > Trisopterus esmarkii. The sequence goes on along the minus strand of JAOPJL010000155.1, from coordinate 4,674,933 downwards.
AGAAGAAGGACTTCTCCTGCATGCAGTCGGGCGGCGAGGACTCTGAAAGGGCAGAGAGCCATGGTTTAATTCACAAGAGCAACAACAACTAGGAAACCTGACCTCCACCACCACCACCACCTCATCAGCCACCGATGTGTTTTTTCCACGGGTCACAACACAAACAAATGGTCCAGAGGCGAGGCGCTGCTCAGGAAAACAATTCAGTGAGCCAAGGTGAAGACCAGACGACGGACATCACACCCGGTGTGTGTTTGGCCTCAGTGGGGCTGACCCCAGTAACTCCTATCCCTGTTTAAATATAGATGAGACGTCTCCGAGTCGACCTTGGTAAGAGCAGCACAAGAGAGGCACAGCTTGCCAGCCACCTCAATGTTTGGACATCTCATCTCAGCATTGTGGTCGCTGGCAAGCTGTGCTTCATGGACTATATTATTGAGTTTCCATATACCATTGATTTTACTGCTCCTTCTTTCTCTAAGCACTTAGATCTAGGTGATTCATTGTATTGCTAATGCAATGGGTACCATTTTAGAAATCACAAAACGAATTGGTACACATTATAAAGTCTATGAACGCTAGTCTAGTGGTGCTTGGTGGTGTCTGGTGATGGGCATGTCGATGTGTATGTGTGGGTGCCCATGTCTGCATGTGTATGTGTATGTGTATGTCGATGTGTACCTGTATGTATGCACATGCGTGTGTTTGTATGTGTATGTGCATGTGTGCACGTGTGTGTGCACGTGTGTGTGCGTGTGTGTCTACCTGCTCCGGTGCACATGCTCCAGGAGGGCAGGCGGTAGGGCGTGGTGAAGCTGTAGAACACGCTGACGTCCTGCGGGGACAGGAACTCCACGAACGTGGCGTTGTGGAACACCTCCCTCCTGCAGTTGAGGATGGAGGCGGCCTGGTCTGAGATGTAGACGATGCGGCCCGTGGTCAGAGACACCGCCGCCGCAAAGATGTCCTGTTGGGGAACGACGACAACGAAATGAAGCGTGTTGGGATCGACTTGCCGGTCGACAACCACACAAAAAGGGAATTAACATTTTCTGCCGGAAAAATACTACCTGAGGGGTAGTCTTTTTTCAGGACGTCCAGTGTCAGGATGTGTGGTTCACATATAGGCCCCGTCTGGAGAACAGCGGGCTAACAGCGGGCTAACAGCGGGCTGTACGTGTGTGTGTGTGTGTGTGTGTGTGTGTGTGTGTGTGTGTGTGTGTGAGCGGCTGGAATGCAACCGCGCAAGGTACTCGTCTGTAGGAGTTTGAATGCCTGCATTCAAACTGTACGCATGAACCGTCCCGGCGGAGCGTCGAGGTGTCCCCGAGCACGACGCCTTATCTTATCCTAACTCCCGTCGGTGTGCGAATGTGTGCGTGAACGTGGTGAACGTGAGCCGGTATTGTAAAGTCCTCCATATTGTAAAGCCCTTTTTGTAAGTGTGTAAAAAAAAAAGCACTAGATATATATTTATATTTATAGATACTCAGCTAGACTCTGCTGGAGA
>JAOPJL010000155.1:4588633-4599822 GCA_027123545.1 Trisopterus esmarkii | reverse complement strand
ATCTCCGCCGGTTGGTGTGTGTGTTTTTGCCGCTCACCCCCCCCCCCCCCACCCCCTTGGCGGGGGGCGGGCCGGGGGGGGGGGGGGGGACAGGAGGATGGAGGCGGGTCCTTATTCTTTGTCAGACTCGTCCTCCGCCTCACGGAGCCAGGTGAAGAAGGTGGTGACAGACTTCAGGGCCACGCCCTTGCCGGTCTGCTCCGCAGAGTCCTTGCTGGACTCCCACTTGTAGAAGGTCTCCTCTTTGATGACGTCCTCGTCGTACAGGGTGTCGAAGAACATCCGCAGCAGGTCTGTGGACACGCAGAGCAAGCATAAATATTGTATATAATAAATCTAATATATACAACTTATCAACCCAAATCATATATTCACATTTTTGTCAAATGTTCTCATTCTCTAAGCCCCAGCTTCCTCATCTCAGACCGATTATGCAGACCTCACCAACACTAATGCCCTTTTTGTTCCATCCTTCTTCCACAACGATTCTTGGCTCCTAACTTTGCCATGTTTAACAGGCTTTGGTGCCGTCTAAATTAACTACACGGCTGGTCAGGCTCCACCTACTTGCAGGCTGCTCCATGTGCACCATGAGGGCCTGCAGGGCGTAGAGGGCCTGGAGCTCTTTGGGCTCGTCACTCAGGTACTTCAGCAGCAGGCTGCCCCTCTGGCTGATCTGCTTCACGTCCACCTTGTAGGGGTTGTCACCTTGAGGAGCATCGACAAAGACAACAATAAGAGGCCTGTTCCTGTGCCCAGAAGACATGTCCAGTGGAGCGCGCTTGGTCCGATGAGGGGCATACTCACATATGATGGCAGACTGACACACAAACGTCATCAGCGCTCGCACAAACTGGTTGCTGGTGGACTGCTGCGCGTCCAAATTAGCCTGGGGTCAAACCGAAACATACCACAACCTTGTTCAATACGGGATACTGATTGGTCAATCGTGTGCCAAGGGTTTGACTTGTTTGCCAATAACGGTCAAATACAACCATTGCCCAGATCCTTTGGGATGCAAACATATGATCAAAGTGCCAATGGATATTTGGATTTCAGCTGAACAAGTCAATAGAACCACACCAACAATAGAGGAAATTAACAAACATCCAAATAACTTTGCCAACTGTGGTCTAAGAGGAACTAACCACTAGCGCGCGGTATAATAACTCGACGTGGTCTGCATTTAGCATCACACCCACCTCCACCCAGTCAATGATCCGCTGGTTCTCGGCCTTGTCCTGGATGAGTCTGTCCAGCTGTTTGCTCATCTCCTCGCCTGTCAGGGGCTTCTTCTCCGGCCCCTCAGACCCCTCGGTGTCCAACGTGAACTCCAGGTGCTAAACATACAAGAAAACCACAGCGGCGTCAGGAGCGACGCCCACTCATGTGCTCCTCCACTGACCTGGTGTTCTGTCCAACAGACCTGCTCAGTCACAAACTTGTTGACGTCTTCATCCTTGGCCAAGAACTCGCTCCAGTTCAGGCCCGCCTCGTTCCACATGGCCCCGACCTTTTTGTGAGTCTGATGAAAGGTGAATAGGGAGTCAGTCAAGGGTTGTTTTTTCATGGATGAAGGGCATTCATGAATTCATGAATAAAGTTACAGTACAGACACTGAGGGGGGGGGTTAGGGTACAGACACTGAAGGAGACGGTTATTGAAGGGACCGGGTAATGCAGTACATACCATTCCTTTGCAGAGCAAAGTAAGAATCTGTGCCAGCAGCCCGCCAGCCTTTCCCAAAGGCACTAAAGGCTTGGAGATTTCCCTAAACACATGAAGACAATGTTTGACAATGTTAATACAACTCATTTTTATAACATCACTGCTTTAACGTAAAAGTTTATTGAATATAACATGGTTATTATATTTGCTTCCCTAAAGTCTGGTTGACTTAATTATCTTTCTTTCATAAACATTGTCATCTTAGTGAAAGCAAATGAAAGACTTTGTCCTACAGAGGGCACTACAGATGATTAGCCTCCATTACATTTCTATAAAGCAAAGTATTGTTTGACCCACTTTGAACCTGAACGTCAATGTTGAACTGCAAAAAAATTAAAATTACACCCAAAATAAATTGCATTGCAATATTTACATAATAGAAATACATTTCTTATCGGCACTCAAATAACGCAATATTCATATATCATATTGTGAGGTCACTGCCCATTCCCTTCCATAATGACGTATCACAGCCAATGGGGGGGGGGGGGGGGTGGTCAGAATTGGGTAAATGTGACACATTCACCCATTTCCGTTCCCCGAAGAGCAGCGGCAGAGACCGATGTGATCGACAGGGCCCTATCCAGAACGGGGGGGGCACCTGAAGAGCTGCTCCATGGGGATGCCTCCCTCCTGCAGCATGGGGACGATTTGCTCCGCCAGGTACAGCCAGATGTGAGGGATGTCTATGGCCATGTCCTCTGCCATCTCCAGGGTCTCCTGGAGCCTGTGACAAAGAAACGGGACGAATCAGGTCAAACCGCAGCCCAGCCTACTCATTCACTCCCGTTCCCACGGGTGTGGAGGGGCCGGTGGCGGAGGCGGTGTACACCCACCCTTTGTAGTACTGCGCTGGGGGCAGTGTTCCAGCCTTGATGAGCTGGTGCATCAGTTGGCCCAGGTGAGCCCTGGCCGCGGGGGAACGCTCCAGCGTCGACTCCACGCCGTTCCGGACGAACACAAACAGCAGCGAGGCACTGTTCATCTCGGACACGCACTGCAGCGCCTCCTACAGGTTTGGGGGAGCAGAACCAAAGAAAGACGTTAGCCCCAAACATGTGGTGTTTTATAATGTAGAGTAGGTGTGGGGCACAGCCAGGCGTGCACCTTCAAGTCGTTTATCTGGATGTACTCCTCGATGATGGCGGTGGACTTCTTCTCCATCTCCTCCTCGCTCAAGGCCGGTTTGGAGACGGCGGGGGGAGGAGTGGCGGTTCGCTCGGGCTTCACTGTGGGAGGAAGAAAACAGGTCAAACGCCACAAAAGGGAACCATCCATCAATGTCCATGCCTCTGAGTAGATACACCAAAAGATAATTAAAACATTTTCAACCCGTCGCCAAAATGCGATAGTCTATAAAAAAAATGTTTCTTACATTTATCAGACGCACAATAAGTACATTTATCAGAAGAGAAACAACAATACATCACTATCGGTACAGTAAGGTATTCACAGAAACAACATACCCTGAAAAATGCGACTGCGTTAACCTTTAACTATGAGCCCAGGGCTGTAACTGTCCTGGCCTCTGCATAACCCAGGAGCAATAATAGCACTCTCTACCTGCAGGCTCCTTGCTGGCGGCTCGGTCCCTTCTGACCCTGTCGTCGGTCATGCTGGACACGCGGCGCACGGGCTCCGTGGGCCCCCGGCCGTCACCCCCGCGCTCCTGCGATTCGCGGCTGAAGCTGCGCTTGGTGATCGGCGGTCGGCCGCCACCGTCTCGTCCCTCCCGTCGATCGAAGCGGTCAAAGCCCCGGTCGTTTCTGTCCCTCTCCCCGCCGCGGTCGCGGCTGGAGCTTGACCTGATGAACACAAACACGCAGGGTTCATTTATTTATTTGACAGGGACAATGCATTGCTCATTAGCAATACCAGAGTTAGCCATTAGCCTATTTACATCTGTAGTCCCTGGTCACGAAACAGGCCAACATCTCTGTCAAAAGGGAAACCCAACACTGAAGTAGGTAGTGGTGGCATGGTCCACACAGGGCGACAGGGAGCGTACCAAAGACGGGACTCTGAATAACACGAGGAATAAAAGCCGAAGAAGACTGAGCTCACCTTTGAGGAACTCTGCGGTCGGCGTCCCCTGACGGCGGGCCAGACTGCTGCAGGGCCGAGAAGCGGTTCAAAGTGCTGGTGGCCGGGCGACCGGACTCTGGCAAACGTAACGGAACAGCACAGACCGCTTAAAATCACATTCTCTAACCCTCTTCTTCAAAGCATGTCAAGTCCTGACGGATGAGCGTTTTGTTCTTACCCTGCTCTGTCCCTGCGCCAGGAGGTTTCGACCCGGTCCCTCCACTGCTGCCCTTGGTCCAGTTACCGAAACCCCTGCCCCCTGGGGCCAACCGCTGGTCGTCAACGTCCTGAGCACCGGGCTACAGAACAGAAGCACAACGATGCCGTCACACAACGCTTGGGTAACGGTTCGGGCAGTATTGGGTCAGTGAAGCTTAACCTCCGACAGTCGAGGTTAGCAAACGTACCTTGTTGATGATCTTGCTGAAGCGGGTCGTGTCGATGGGTCTGTTGCTCTTGGTGATGGGCACCGTGTTCCAGCCCTCGTCCTGGGGCTGACTCCCACGGCCGCCTCCCTGTGCATGGTGCCCTCGGCCTCCCATATTTCCTCCTCCCATCCGGCCGCCGCCGCCTCCTCCTCCACCACCTCCACCACCTCCTCCATCCTTCTTGGACAGCATCTGCTGCTGGACCTTGATCTGCTCCCTCTGCTCCTCTGCTTCAGCATCCTTGTGGATCTGCTCGATGGTTTTGGGGCCCTGCTCCCCTCTGCGAGGCACCCACTTACACTGCACACAGGAGGATGGTTTGAATGGTAATTACGGTCTGGGCGAGCGCTCTCAATGCAAACACAACCCACCTAAGATCAAGCCACCAATCAAGTCACACGACTCTAAAGGGGTGCTTTATTAACTAAAAAGGCGGTTTGTACATTGCACAAAGTGTCAATGAAATCGCACCATGCCTATTAACAGGCTACTATTGCTATTCAAACCCATGGAAAGAAAAGCGTCAATACCCTTCGGAGGTCAATGACATCCAGCAGCATGAAGCGGATTCTGGAGGAGGTCTTTCGCTCCTTGACGATTTTGTCCAACTGGGCGAAGTACTGCTCCATGCGGGGCTAGGGGGACAGAGAGATGTCAATGGCTGGACCATAGCCAGGAACTGTGCTATGGCCTTTCGACGGCCATGCAGATTGAGTCGAATGAAGTTGCATGTTACCTTAGCCTTCTCAAAGTCCAGGTCTTTGCCGATGGTGGCGAGTAGCCTGCAGAGGCACTCCAGGGACTCTTCGTCATGATTCTTCAGCAGCTTCACGACACAGTCGTGCATAATGGCCTCGGTGAGCATCTTCAGCTTGAACAGCTCACCGATGAACTTGATGTTTCCCAGTGATCGCCGGCGGGCCTTGTCTTTGGATTCCTGCAGCTCCACCTTCAGGCGGTCACGCTCCTCGTCCTGGCAACAGATTCAAACACAAGTCAGGGTGTGCGGAATAAGGTACGGACTACACTGATCCGGAACAGGACCACGACTGTCAAAAGACTGTCCTGCCAGTGAGACCGACGTTGGGTTTCCTTACGTCTTTAGATGCCTCCAACTCTTTCTGCTTCTTCTCAAAGATAACGTCGTCGTCTTGGTCCTTTTCAAACTCCTTTTGGCAGCGGTTGAGAAGGAGCTTTCTGAAGTTGACAGTGGCCTCTGGATTATCTGTGGTGGGGACCTTGAGCTGAGGAGGACACAAGAACGCAATGTCAACCTACTGAAGGGAACTCGCGTGTATTATACACACACCAATATGGCCGTCCTCAGCGGATCAAATACCCTCCCAAACAGAAGGTGCAGGACTCACCCCCATAAGGCACCGGCACATGTTGGCGTAGGCCACAGAGAAGTTGGGCTCCGAGATGGCCTTCTCGAAGATGAGGTCGATGACTCCCTTCAGCCTGGCCTCAGTGTCGATTGACATGTCCGTCACCTGCTTCATCAGCGCCTGGAACATCTGCGGCGTCAGCTTGTTGAGCACGCTGCGCACTCGCTTGAACAGCTCCTGGGTCTTGATCTCCTCGGGGTCGTCCTCCTCAACGCCTTCCTCCTCGCCGCGGCCGCGGGTGGCCTTCTTCACGCCCGGCTTCCAGGCCTTCTCCGCCTTGTTGAGCTGCACCTCGTTGTTGAGGGACATGCTGGTGATGATGATCTTCCTGGGCTCCTTCCTCTGGCCCTGCTGGGAGCGCCGCGGGCCGGGAGGCTGGGGGAAGACGACAGAGTCAAACACGGCTGTAGAGATCTTAAAAGGATTGAAGGAACTCTTCTATGCCTTTTGCAGTGTTCATCTATTGGCTTGTTGAAAAGGGCAGATTGAACTTCCAGATTGGGCTTCCCTTCCCTCTTACCGGGCCTCGTGGTCCGGGTCCTGGTCCTCCCGTCGACTGCCTACCAAGGTTACCCATGTATGCGGGGGTAAAGTCGGGTCCAACGTTCATCACACGGGCCGGGTCAGCAGGCCGCATTGGTGTCGCATTGGCCTACAATAATGCAAACAATTAGCTCCACAAACCAATCCACCAAACCCGATGAACACATTTAAGTACAGTACTGTATGACATTTTGCCTCTCCGTTTTTGAGGAATATGTGACATACTTTATCCAGGATGACTTCGTTGATGAGAGGCAGGCCTACAGGTTTGTGCATGCTGGCAGTGATGAACTGGCAGCGGAGCAGGAAATCCCTGTCGTACTGCTTCTTGTCCTCTGGGTTGATAGGCTTCCAGTTCTCTGCAGAGATGAGCCCAGTGCATCAAAGTTAGTTTCACATTGAAGACCTATGGGGACAACCCCCCACACACACTGACTCACACTCTCTCAAACCCCACCTTCTTTGTACTGGTACTTCTGCTCAGCTGGCTCAGATTTGGGCGCAACTGGCTTCGGATTCTGCTTGTCCTCCTTCTCCTCCCAGGTCTCATCTACAGCCTCTGAGGCAGGCTTCTCAGGAGCAGCAGCAGCAGCCGCCACCGCGGTTGGCTCAGCCTGAACTGATGAGGGCTCAGGTGCCGGTGTGGCTGCCTGTTCCTGAGGGTATAGAGTGATATTGGTGTTAAAAAGGGCAAAGTGGTAATTTCCCTCCATTTCATTGTAAGGATAATGTAGATTGTAGACCTCTTAAGAGCCATTATAAGAAGGCAATCGAGTAGTAGATGCCCGACACGATACTGTTCATTAGTCTGAATCAGGGCTCTTGAATATGCTACGATGCAAACAGAAACATACCTCTTTGAAGGCATCCAGGAGGTCCCCAGTGGCCTTTTTGTTTAGCTCCTTCATGTTCCTCTTCTTCTTTGGCACAGACATGGCAGCTTTCAAAACAACAAGATGATTATGTTAAACTAGAGGATAGACGACTACTTCAGAACGTAAGTCTGCTAACTCTGGCCAAGCCGTACCTTGCATAGTGGATTCCTTGGTGAGGAGAGTGGCAGAGGCTTCCTCTGTATTTTCCGTCGTCGACACCTCCACCTCATCATCATCCTCCTCCTCTTCCTCCTCCTCCGGCACAACCTCCTTCTCCTGGGCAGGGTCTGCCAGAGAAGCTTCCAGAGGTTGAATGCTCACAGGCTTTGCGAGTGGCGTGGCGACTTCAGGAGTCCGGTCCTCAGGGGCCTCGTCGGCTTCCTGGGCGAGGCCGTTGGAAAGAGGCGTCTCCGCTTGGGGAGCGGGCGCAGGCTCGGGGGCAGTAGGCTGCTCGCTGGGGGGGGCCACCGTCTCATCCGCAGAGGCCTGAGGCTCCACCGCCGGCTCGGGGGCCGTTTTCACCGGGGGGAGGACAGTCGCCGGCTTCACTGATGGGAGGGCGCTCGCAGCCTTCACCGAGGGGAGGGCGCTGGCAGCCTTCACCGAGGGGGGGGCGCTGGCAGCCTTCACCGTGGGGGCGCTGGCAGCCTTCACCGCAGGGGCGCTCGCAGCCTTCACCACGGGGGCGCTCGCAGCCTTCACCACGGTCGCGCTGGAAGGGGTCACCGCCGCCGGGGGCTCTGCAGCAGGCTCCTTCTTCAGCTTGGCAACGGTCGACTTCTCAGGTTCGGACTTCTTCACCACCTCAGGTTTCTTCTCCTCCTCCTCCTCCTCCTCCTCCTCTTCCTCTTCCTCCTTCGCTGGTGTCTTCTCGACGGCTGGGGGAGCGACGGACTTGGCCTCTGCTCGATCCGAGCCGAGTTTGGCTGCCGACGCGGCCGGCGGGAGAACCGGGGCGTCGACCGTGTCGCTGACCTCGACCTCTGGTTCGGGTTCTGCCGCAGGCGGGGGGGACGGTGGAGGCTGCACAGTGGGAGCGGGTGGTGGCTGCTGCTCCTCTAACACTGGAGCGGGAGCCTCTACTGCGGCGGACACCGCTGCCTTCGTGGGGGGTTCGGCGGGCACGAGCTCCGGGGTCTCCGTCTCTTTGAGGACCTCTGGGACGGGGCTGGCAGAGGCTGGAGGTGGGCTTTCAACGCCAGCAGCAGGTTCCGTACTTTCATCTGGACGGGAGACCAAACACAGGGGACCCAATTGGAGGAGGGAGGGGTATTTTCAACATATCGCTAGCCTGATGGCATAAATGCCCAAGACATATTTCGACCAAATTGTTAACTTTCGGCCAAATTGTCAAACTTAACTCTCCTCACGCTGCAGATACACTGTGCCTCATTGGCTATATCCTGAGCCAATCAGAGTGCTTTTTACAGTCATCTATTTGACTAAGGATTTTTGACGCTAAATACGAAGATGAACCGTAAAACATTACTGAGGCAATTATGCTATGAGGCTAACGATATACAATAATAAAGTATGCAATTTTTTTTCGCATATTAAAATGGTCACAAAATGCAGAGTGACTCACCAGTTCCTGAAGCAGTAGTCTGTGTAGCGTCACCATTCTGGACAGGACTGTCTGATGAGGCCTAAAAATAAAGAGATACACATTCAGCAAAATAATGCTAGCAAAGGAAATTCATTCTAAAGGAACCCTTAAAATGGCGTGTTTTTAGTACAAAGCAATCATAATAAAATGGTCGTGCCATCTGACTTAGTTTCACATAAAAATACTTCCCCTAACTATACCCTTATTAAGGGAAGGAAAGAGGATGCTATGGAAGGTGAGAAATACAAAACAAAATACAGAGCTTTCTTCACATCGGTGTGATATAGTACAGTGAATCCCAACATCTCTGATGATGACGGAGGCAGGGATAACATAATATAAGGACATCCACTATAAATCGGCTGCTACATGTTAGACAACATTACAGTGCTGCTGACTTGGCACAGTAGACACCAAGCATTTCTGTTCAAATTACTTGTTGTAACCATGTTCCCACACACTGGATTATGATTACAATGTGAAACCAACCAGTCTGGCACATAAAACCACTGAACATGGCACTGTAAATATACAATAAGTGCTTACATCATTTTGTACGTCCAGGCACTTCATAATAGTAATTAACATTGTGCAGCATCTTTTCCAACCATCTTGTGTACGGGGAATGGGTTAACCTAGCAATTTTAAATACTAAACTTGTATCTATGAATATATTTACTGTACCAACAGCAATATAGTTTTTCTTCTGACAAATGTACTTATTGTAAGTCACTTTGGATTAAAGTGTCCTTTCAGTAATTAATGAATCAATGCCCTAAAATGTAAATGCAACATGAAGGATCTTTCAAACACAACCGATACTGGTCTACTCTTAGACCCTGGTTCCTTGTCATACTTGGCTGTAATCCACTAACCCTTTACCTGTGGTGGCGTTGGCGTGGAGGTGGCCCTTCCACCTGACATGATCTCTTCCGTGATGTCCTTCCCGCCCTGGTTAGGGTCTCGTATTGTGATCTGAGGAGATGAAAGAGCAAAAGAAAAGGTAGGACTTGGACTGAACACCTATCCACTGTAGACCAATGTGAAACTACACAGCTCTCCTTTCACTGCCAGCCTAGTGGTCCGATAGACAAACTCAATGTGACTGGCATTTTTGAGGCAAAAGAGAACGTTCCACATTGAGAGGACAAAGGGTTCTGTCCATTCAATCGTTTTGACCTCAGCCGGGAGGCGACATCCGCTCCCCTTTTGGTCGTGATGACCTACCGGTTTGCGTTCCCTCTTAGGTGGGCCTTGTGGCTGGGCTGGAGGTTGCTGAGGAGGCGGGGCTTGTTGCGGTTGCTGGGCAGGACTGATTATGACCGGCGCAGTCTGGACACTCTGAGTGAACTGAGGCTGGGCTGGATAGTACGCTCCAGCTGAAAGTTAAAGAGGAAAAAAACTGCAACGTCTGATTGTGAACCTCAAAATAATCAATTCATAAAGTTTAAACAGTGGCCAGATGGCATAAAAGGTCATACATAAAGTCCTTTTATGATAATTTGGTGATGAACAGGTTATTGTCAGTGCTTTTCCAAAATGGCAGTTTGTCTGAACCTCTTATTTGCTGGGAAACTGCCAATCTTGCACCAAATAAAATAAGATGGCAGTCACAAAATTACCATCTGCCCAAAGGCTGGAAATGCAGATACTCAACAAGTAGAAAAGGACGAGTTATAAACCTGCAATAGGTCTACAAAGTAGGGCTGGACATTATTTGGACGCTCATTTTCACTATTCAAGAACCAAACAGTTTGCTGATAAATTCAAATATTCTATGTTCGGCTATGTACGGATTAAACCCTAAAAATACAAATATTGCAAAACAGACGCTCAGAATAGAAACAGAACTACACAAACTGAATCTATAGGTACTAAAACGTCCAATCCCTGCCAAGCCCTACTACAAACGCAATGCATCAGCAGGCAAACCCAAATCAATAGACCAAATTCCCCAGGCATTGATCAAAAGGTGCCATCGAAAGGCCAGCGCCGCCACGGAACTTTTGCAACTGAAGCAAGCTGACCCAAAGCACAATTACACACAAAACACGCGCACACAAAACACGCGCACTACTCACCGGGGTAGCGCTGGGGGGCGAGAGCAGTGCCATGGAGAGAGAGACGACCGTTCTCACGCCCGCCGCCTCTCCCCCCACCACCCCGCCTCTCCCGCGCAGCATGAGAGGGCTCTGAACCAACGTGGCATAGGGGAGCAAAGGGTGCAAGGGGCGGGGGGCGGGAGAAGGGAGGCGAGAGAGAGCGAGAGAGAGAGGAGAGAAGGGCAGGAAGAGACAGATGCAGAATGAGTTAATGAGAGGAAAACCAGAGGAAGCAGGGTGTTACGGCTGTGACTCGGCAAGACTGCAGAGTGAGAGAACACAGACTGAGAAGCAAAGTCAAGCCAGACCTCAGTACAACCAACCAGAGAGGCATGACATACACAAGCCTGCCAGGCAAAGCCACGCATGTACACTGCCGACGCACCCGTATGAGCCAGAAACAGGTGTGTTCAACTGCATTGATCGCCTAGATC
>JAOPJL010000155.1:4537552-4548930 GCA_027123545.1 Trisopterus esmarkii | reverse complement strand
CCCCCCCCCCCCCCCCCCCCCCCCCCCCCCCCCCCCCCCCCCCCCCCCCCCCCCCCCCCCCCCCCCCCCCACAGGGGCATCAGCTTTATTCAACGGACACCCCCCCCCCACACCCCTTCTAACAAGCTTGCGTAAGTTTATTAATATGTTTATTAATACATCATTATTTATGATCAGGCATTATTTAGAGGAAGAACTACAAGAAAAGCCCACCCCCTTTTTCGTAAGGATAAATTTCCTCCTTCTTGCAGTTGCCCTGATCAAGTTCCCATGACACATGTAATGACTTAAACTATAAAGGACGCATGGAAGTACAGTTTTAATTCTACTCAGATTTTAACCCTTTCCCATTGCGTTGTCATACCCAGAATTCTTGTAGTTCAGTCAGGTGGCTGATATTTTCTATTTTCTTTACTCGATTGGCCGCAATATCCAAAGTCGTTAACTTTTTCTGTGGAAGAGACAATAAATGAAAAAAAATTAGGCAACATCCACGACACAAGGTATTGTATTGCTTGCAAGCTGATGGACTGGGTAGGACTTTGGCCACTGGCATTCTTATGACTCACATTGTTCTCCAGCCCCTCGATGAGCTCGATGCCATTGTGGCTCAGATAAAGCTCCCTCAAGTTGCAGAGGCCTTGCAGACCCTCCATCTTAGTGATGCGATTACTCTGGTGGCATAAACAATAAAACGCAATCTATTCAAATGTCTGTGAATGTTTAAATATAATGTACATTATACCATTGGTCAAACCTACATAAACAACAGAAAGAATGTGTGCACCTGAATGCTGAGAACTGTGAGATTATGCAAGCCCTCCAGGTGCTGTAGCTGTGTGATCTTATTGGTTCCCAGGAACAGGCTCTGCAGAGAGGACAGGCTGTCCAGGTTTTCGATCATCTGCGCAGGCAACAACATGACAACAGACACTTAGACAGTGTATACTCTCTAAATATTATCCTTATATGGAAATGATGATAACCTGTGACCCCCCCCTCCCCCCTCCCAAGTGGTTTACAATTCGCCCAATTTATACAGAAATTCACACACTGACCCCGGAGTGAACCATGCAAGGAAAAAGCCAGCTCGCCAGGAGCAGTTAAGGTAAGGTGTCTTGTAGGAACGATTAGTCAATTAATAAGTAGACAGTTTTGCTATTATTTGATATCAGTTGCTACTTCTCCTGGCTCCTCAGATTGTGAAACGTTGTGTTGATCAGTATTGACCTAGCCAGTGATTTTTTTGTCTGTATCAAACATATGTCTGACAGTGTCAGTGTCACCAATAGCAAATGGCGACATGTACACTCAATACTGCTCTTCACAAAGGTTGATTTGCAACATTAGTTCCACAATGTCCTTCATAAACTCAACCCCATGGTTACAATTGAACATGTTCATGGAGTTCTGTCAAAAAACTGTCACAATACATCTTTCGATTGCCATTCAATAACTTAATTGAATAAAGTGGGACAATTCATTATGGAGCACAACCTTCCTAGGGGCCGACTATCTTACCCGGATCCGGTTGGAGCCCAGCTCCAGCATCTCCAGGCTCGTTAAGTGGTTCAGGTTGGCGATGGAGCTTATTTTGTTGTGAAGCAGGAACAGCTTCTTTATTCTGGTCAGCCGCTCCAGGCCCTCAATCTTCCTCAAAATGTTAAAGGAAACGTCAAGCTGCCTAATATAAAAGGGAAAAACAAGACAGCCATTGGTCCAAATAGTGCACAGAACCGGATATTTCTGCTGTACAATGCAGCCCAAGAGAATAGGCTATGGAGGAATTTGTGGAGGATCCAGGCAGTGAGGCAGTACTGAATACTGTTCCATTCAAACTCACTCTAGTTCTGTGAGATTCTGGAGGTTCTCCAGCTTGCGTATCTGATTGTCGTAGACGTCCAATTCCTGCAGTGACCTTAAGCCGTCTAGATTTTCTATCTTTTTGATGAGATTCTGGCGTAGGGAGAGGGTCTGGATAGTAGAGGAACACAAGAAAAAGTATAACTATTCACCTTTACAGACCTTAATATTAAACATCTTATCAAAAATAGGTAAAAGCACACATATTAATGGATAATATGCTCACATGACTACAATATTAACAACCTTAAATAGTTACAGATCCGATTAAACCACTTACTTTAGCCTTCTGTAACACTTCCAATCCTTCGATCTTCCCAATGCGACAGTGAACCAGATCAACATCCTTTAAAAAGACAATAAGCCACGATTATTCACGGATGATTATTTACAAATGAACAATGAAACTAACAAATATCAAACATGTCTTACTTCTTCATCAGGGTCCAGGGTTATCGTCTCCATATCAACTGGGGACTCCTCTTCAAATTAAACAAAAAACATGATAACATGTAGGTTTTACTCACACTTTACATATCAAATTAAATGGCATAAATTTTTGCAATGATTATGTAGACCTATGGTGCTGTTTAAACAAAAACAATTACTTGAGGTAGATGGCTGAGTGGTGTCCTGCTCGCCATTGATGCTCCTCCTCCGAGTTTCTTCATCTCCTGACTCTTCAGACTCGCCACGCCGATCCACTAGAGATTAAACCGGGAAAGATGTTCAGAGCTGTGCTTTATACCATTGACACATGCAGTGACTACAACGATAATGACGCAGCGATTAAAGTGAAAAATATGCTCGCTGCAGGCCTTAAGTTGCCAACACACTCCATACACACAAGTCACACAAAACTTGAAAGGTTCATATTATATTTAAAACCTCTTGACATTACATGTTTAACGGAACAGCAACCTTAATCTATGGTTGTCCTACGTCTTAAATCGCGAATCTAAATAAACAAAAGATGATCCTGGTAGCGAATGTAAGCAAATCATGGGAGATATCCATGCTAGCTCGCAAGCTAAGCTACGATAGCCATACTACCATTTATAATTAAAATAAGTAACTCAGTAAGTTAATTTCAAAATATAGGATGATAGCCCTTATAGAATACACGTATGAGCAAATGACACACATCGAAAAGCCGGTGTAACGTTTGCTGTCAGGTATGGTGAGGAAGCCCATGGAAGAACAACACCAGGCAGTCTTGTTGTTGATGCAAGCCTCACGTCCAGGAGGATGCTTTTACATCCATTAAACGCACACATCCACACCGCATTCACTGTGATCGCACATCATTAAAGAGACGGGGTGCCTGTCGAGCGATGAATGATCACGCAAACACAACACGGGGAGAAATCAGATGATAAACAGGGATTTACCTTCCATTTCTTGAGGCTCTCCAGTAGACAGGGAAGCCATGTTTCGTGTAGACCCGCCTTCGACCGCCGCTCAGCCAATCAGAGGACTGCCATGTTTGATGGAGACCCGCCCTCGACCACTGCTTAGCCAATCAGTGGGCTGCACATCTGGCGCACAGTGCGCGGAGATGACAAGACCTCAAAACACATAAAAGGAAGCCAAGTCTGGATAGAAAGTCCTCCGCGATCATAGCATTGCACCATATTGACTATTCATAGCCAGCTCTGTTGATAGGTGTAGTACAAGTTGTTTCTAAAGTGAGCCAAAGCCATATCTGACTTGGATATACTTTATTTGTTAATACTTGGTTACTTGGCCACCCATGTCCTATTACAATTCTGGAGTCAAAGCGCAATGTTTAAGAAATAACCCCTTTATTGGCAAAAAAAAATACAAATCGTCTGTAAGAAGTGGTTTAAGTATACACACTTTGGCCTGAAGATGGCGATACAATTATTCTCCCACGGATTTGAAAGCATTACGACGTTGTTCTTCCCGGAAGTAGATTACAACCAATCACATGGGTTCGTTTACTGATGTTCCTTGCAGTAGCGATCGCAACAGCGTTTGAATTGGCCAATCAGCGCATTGCTTTTGGACATTTAAACCAGACGTTGGGTGGTTCCCATACTTTTAAAATTTCTGAACGCAATCAAGCTTCGCCGTGCTTGGCTAAATTTAACTGAGAGGTGAGAACAGAATGATTTACTTTGGTGATTTGTTCTTTATAAGCAACTACAGACAGAATGTTGAAATATGTAGCTTAATTGTGTTACACCAAGATAGTTTTTGGTTTGGGTTAGGGTTATTGTTTTTAGAATGGAACTTTTTTAGAAACGCTGTTTGTTAATCTGGTAGCATGCTTTTGTTGTAACAGCAATCGTTTGCTGTCTACTCTGATAATACGTATATTTAAATGCAACCAAGAATACCATTGCCGATTGTTGCGTGTTGTCCTTTTAGCCCAGGAACCATCCTATTTAAAATACACCTTACATGTGCTCGCTAGCAAAGCAACCGTGTGTTTTCGATCCTATGTTAACAGTGTCTCCACACAGATCATTTGGAAAGTACCTCAGCCATGGCTCAATTCGGATTCGAAAACGATATTCAAGGCATTTTGAAGTTGGATATGCCAATCACCAACGCGCCCATGGCCAGGTGGCAGAGGAAGGCCAGTACCTCAACCTCCTCAGCCTTACCATCACCTGGGAAGTCTGTCAACCTTTCGTTGACCACATCAAAGACGCCCAGCAAAACTCCAGGTAGCGTTAACTGCCTCGACAATGGTGCATCTGTTAACTTTGTCTGCACAGTGGACAGTGTGAAGATGCTGCTGTTAAATAAAACGTATATCCTCATTGTTTCAATAGGAAAAAATAAAAAATGCACACCTTCCAAAGTTGGAGGCGATCGCTTCATCCCGATCAGAAACGGACAGCAGATGGATGTGGCCAGCTTCCTGTTATCCAAGGAGAATGAACCTCTGGAGGCAAACAACCCTGCGTTGGTAATTGGATAAAATCAGTAGGATTAGAATTGTATATTTATATTTTATTTATTTGTTTCTATTCATGATTCTTTTCTATTTAAATTATTGCTGCGATTTTGCTGACATTTATTTGAATGTTGTAGGAGAACCAGAAGGCGTGGTCGGTCTCGCTCAATGGGTACGCCGTTGAAGAGGCAAAGATCTTGCACCTTGGCGGAAAGCCTTTGAATGCTCCCGAAGGTAATGGAATGTTCTGGCTGGACTATATTCTTGGGAAACCTGATGGCTCAATTGTTGAGTTGACCCATACTGGATTGAAAGTATTCCGCTCATGTGGTTGGTTACATTTCTGCTCTACAGGTTACCAGAACAACCTGAAGGTCCTTTACAGTCAAGTCACGCCATCTTCAGTCAAAAAGACAAGATACATCTCGTCAGTTCCTGATAGGATTTTGGACGCTCCAGACCTCAGAAATGACTTTTGTAAGTTAATGGTTTAACCCATATTTACAAGGACTGACTCCTTGTAATATCAATTTCAAATGAGTTCCCACCACGTTTTAATTTGTATATTTGTTGACACCTGAATAGAGGACACCCTGTATTCAATAGTGCTCATTCTTGGTCCCACCACCAACAGATCTGAACCTGCTCGACTGGAGCAGCCGGAACCTTCTCGCTGTGGCGCTTCACGACAACGTCTACCTGTGGGACGCCACTCGAGGCGAGATCACCCTGTTGATGAAGATGGAGCGGGAGGAGGACTACGTGACCTCGGTCTCCTGGACCAAAGAGGGCAATTACTTGGCCATCGGCACCAGTGACTTCAAGGTTCAGGTGAGCATACTGACTGCACACAGACCGGTTGCCTAGCACACAGTAGACGCATGACGGAGACGCTGTAGCTCATTCCTGCCTCATTTCCCCCCTCCTTCTGCTGTCATAGTTGTGGGATGTGGAGAATCAGAAGCGCCTGCGAAGCATGACTAGCCACACCGCTAGAGTGGGCAGCCTGAGTTGGAACGACTACATTCTGTCCAGGTAATCAGGCTAACGCAGCGTGGCTATTGTGTGACTGTTGATGGGATGAAATGCACTACCCAGAATGAGGATGTTTGTAATGTAGTGACTGAATGATCCACTCAGTCTCGTCAACCTTTGAACATTGTGGGTGCTAAATAGCAGTATACAAGCTTCCTTTGGTTACAGTTAGTATCGGCATAAAGCAATGTTTACCATCATTTTTCCTCAGTACAACTAATAAACTGTCGTAATTTTTTTAATGCTAGAAGCCTAGGTACTTTGCTAGTATAGTAGTATTAATGTATTGTCCTGTGTTTAGAACAGATTGCGTTAAATGATCAGCAACAATCGCATGCATATTTATGTCACATTTTGTTAAATGAATGCCTTTTAAAGGCATCCCCTACATCCAGTTCACAACCCCATAGGGTACATGTGCACATTTTTGAAAATCCTTGCTTCAGCAGACCGCTTTATTCTGGTCTCCCTGGAAAAGCAATCCTCTGGTGTCCGTAAAGGGACTCGAGTTGATCCAAATGTGACTGGGAGTCAAACACCCTAGCGACCACTACACACCCCAAGCCCCCCACATTGGCCACTCATCATCAGGACCACTGGCTATTGGTTGGAACTTTGAAAGTGCAGGTCTCACATTCCCTCGTCTCCCCAGTGCATCTCGATCAGGACACATCCACCACCATGACGTTCGGGTGGCCAACCACCACATCTTCACGCTGGCGGGCCACTCGCAGGAGGTGTGCGGCCTGGCGTGGTCACCCGATGGCCGCTACCTGGCCAGCGGGGGCAACGACAACATGGTGTACGTCTGGCCCGGCCTGAGCGAAGGTAGCATCGGCAACGAGAGCCAGTCCCTCCACTGCTGGAGCGAGCACCAAGGCGCCGTCAAGGTGAGGCTTTGGCGTCTGGATGAAGTATAATGTGTAACCCATGCTAGGTAATCGTCTCTTGTGTGTAGAATGTTGAGCGACCCATTACAGGAATGCCAATGCCCAGCGCTGTATTACCTGAGGGGAAGCTGCACCAAATGATCAGTGTAAAGTGTTATATATATATACTTTTTTTTTTTGGTCTCTTCTCTAGGCTTTGGCCTGGTGCCCATGGCAGCCAAACATTCTGGCATCCGGCGGTGGCACCAGTGACAGACACATCCGAGTGTGGAATGTCAACAGTGGGTCCTGCATCAGTGCGCTCGACACGCAGTCCCAGGTAAACTCCCAGGTTACTGTTCACTGTGGTGTTTTTGTTGCCGTTTGACAGCTTTATATTGTGTGCCACTCTTTCAATTTGCTGACCGTGTTTCCAGATCTCCTCGCTGGTGTTTGCACCAAACTACAAGGAGCTGGTGTCGGGCCACGGCTATGCCCACAACAACGTGGTCATCTGGAAGTACCCGTCCCTCACCAAAGTGGCCGAGCTCGCCGGTGAGTTTAAGCGTCTCCACGTTACGAACATATGGCGACTTTTTATTTATTTTTTTCTTTCCTGCATGTCGTCTTAATCCCATGTGTGATTCCTCGTAGGGCACGAGGACCGGGTGCTCAACTTGGCTCTGAGCCCGGACGGCTCCACCGTCGCCACGGTTGCCGGCGACGAGACGGTGCGCCTCTGGAAGAGCTTTGAGCTGGACCCCGTGAAGAAGAAGGCGGCGAGGACGATGAAGACTACCAGCAGCGTGATTCACCAGACCATTAGGTGATGACTGAGCGTTCTTCGGTCAATGCGGCATCGTTGTCCACTATGTACAAACCGTTTTTATTAATTCCTAGCGGATTTTTTTTTTTTTTTTTTAATTCTGTAAGTTTTTTTACTATTTATATTTTAATCATGCAGAAGTTAATTGGGTTTTATTTCTTATTATGGCCACAGTCATCTAGTTTATGTATATATGTTTTCAAGGAATGGGTCTGTATAAGTTTTGGCATCTGTTCCCAGGGTGACCCGGGTTTAATATGTTCTCTGCTGATGTTCATTGTACTTGGTGAGATGAGTGCATGGAGAATAAATTGTTTCTAACATTTTATCTATGGGTACTGTCTCAATTATGCTTCATGCTAAATGTTTTTCTGCTCCCAAGATTTTGGGTTTCATGAGTTTCAAACGATGTCTTGGTTGCAAATAATCTAATCTGTTAATGTTTTGATTTGAATGATAAACTTGCTCAATCATGGATGGATGACGGCTTGTACAGAATTTAGTAGCACTCCTAATTCAACTTTATTTCTATAGCCGTTAATAACGGGTACAGTCTAAAAGGGCTTAACCTGACATGTCGTCCCCCCACACCACTAAGGAAATCTTGAAGGAACGTAGAGTGGGGCTCCCTCCTTTCCAACGATGGTTAATGGTGCACGGGCGCCATAATTTACATGCAGGCAAAACATTTTCAATTATTTGGTTTATGGAAGTGATTTCGATGGTGATGGGGTGCGGCTGGTTAACTGAAGGAGATGCCAGGCATTCAAACTTATTAATTGGATGGGGTAAAGTGCATATAAAAGGTGTAGATGGTGACCATACAAAGCAGTTAATGACAGCAAATAATTTTTGTAATGCAGGTCTCAAACGAGCCAGCGCCTCATCAGAATGCTACTGTAAAAACCATGCATCAACATAAATCCCGGTAAAAGGGACACTCCAACAGATGGCGCTAATGCAACACCCACATAAAACTCAAGGGACTGAGGAGCTGCCTTTTTTCAAGATGTCAGTTTCCAGTCATTCTTGATACGATCCTGTTTGCCAAGTAAAGTATAAGTATGCCATATTGGTAATCAAATCAACGGTCACAAACGCTACATTTTTACACTCATAAAAGTTTTTGTTTTTAAAAATGTTATTTTGAACTCAATTTATTTTGAACTATTTTGAACTCAAGATGAACTGTTGAAGTTCAGTCTAAAAATATACTTCAACAAAAGGGCAGTTAATGCTTTAGAGTTCGATTACTAATAGCCTATCCTTTGTCATTCCAACATTGTAATACTTATTTGACAAATGTAAGTGAAAGAATGGAATGTAATTGGTTATTGAATATATCTCATGCATAGAAAGCCATTTGAATTTAGTTCAGACTGTAGCTGATGTCAAAGCAACACATTTATTTGATCTCAAAACATTTACTCAAACTTAAATTAAAACTTAAACAATACAAAACAATCTTGACAGAACCTGTGTAGCAATAACATGTAGTCTTTTCAGTAATTGTGCAATCCTCCCAGGCATGGGTTAGTCCAACTGTCAATTGTTGAACTGAGGCTGGGAATACCATCGGTGACAATTGACTATCTTCTTCATCCAGTGTATATCACAGTCGAGTTTAATAAACAAATAATCTGAAAACACAATGTGGCAAGCCGACACCAACTGTAAAATGCATTCATCCCCCCCAAGTGTGAGTGCATAAATATATAATTACAGAAATTTCATTCAGTGGAACAGTAACCGTGTGAAATTGATGGCATTCCTGGCGCTCCGATAGACATAGTCATTTTTGTCTCTTCTTTTCTCTCTTCAGTGCATAAAAAGGTTAGATTTCCTTGACTTTGCTCAAGAGCACTTTGCCGTTGGGCAGGTAGGGCGTCGTTCCGTTTTCTAGTTCCTTGAAAGTGGCCGGCGCCACGCCGTTCTCCTTGGGCTGGGCCACGGGGAGCCGCTTGCCCTTAATGTAGGCCTGCACCCAGAAGTGGGCGAAGAGGAAGAAGAATAACGTTCCGTACATCCAGATGAGGTGGATCCACATAGGCACCTGGTAGTCACAGTCCTTCATGAAGTAGTATTGGCTGATGTGCACCGACACCATGATGAACTGGATCTAGACAGGAGATGAACAATCCAAGTTAGACAACGATGTCATTGTGGAGCATGTCAGGGGGTGCCTCAACATATAGTAAGATGCAAAAACAAACATTGAGTTAAGACGGAGCCCTACCAGCTGGACGGCCGTCAAGTACTTCTTCCACCAGAGGTACTTTTGGAAGCGAGGTCCTGCAGCGGAGAGCCCGTAGTAGAAGTACATAATCACGTGGACCCCTGCATTTATCATGGAGTGGAAGGTGCCCATTCCTCCAACTGGCAGAAAAGTCAAAAATAGGATGAGATATTTTTTATTCAAAATCCTCCATCCCCCATTTTCCGGGCTATTGACTTATATATCAAGAGTTAATTTCAAAATACAGAGCTATAGCAGTTATTCTATGAACTATGTTGGGTTTTGAGCCTTCCACACACAATTGCTTCTCAAACGTAAGGCCTTTGGCTGCAATGTACATTAGACCGTGGACAGCAATGGGGAGAGAGGTTACCAGGGGTCAGGGTGATGCCCCACCACCAGGTCCAGGGCATGAACGAGTGGTGGAAGACATGGAGAAACGTGATCTGGCTCTGCTTCTTCCTCAGGACAAAGAATAGCTGCAAACAGAGCATTTAATAGTTCATTTTAGACATTAATTGTTAATAGTGGTCACTTGATATTAAGAAGTAAAAAAAGTTAACAATTTTGGAATTGAAATAAGAACACTTACAGTGTCAAGAAGTTCAATGTACTTGGAAATATAAAAGATCCAGCATGCTCGAACCATCTGAAAAGATAGAAGTGGTGTCAGTGAATGAGAATGTTGCATAAAACTGGCCGCTGCATGCGTGAGCAAAATCTGAAATGAATGATATCCACAGCATGCTGCGATCAGAGTCAGAGTGGAACCGGCAAACTGAAAGGTGCAGCGTAAAGTATGACCCACAGCGATAGACACAGCGGTTCATCAGCTTACCCCAAGGGCCTGCGTGCTGCTTGTGAAGTCACAGAGATCACACCGCCACGAGTACGTCGTACCCCAGCCCCACACCAGGAACTGGCAGGGCAGAGTAAAACAATTAATAATAATAATAATAATCATAATAATAATATTTGCACATTTATTTTTCATTCACACAAAAGACTGGATTGTTGGGTCATTTCAATGGCCGGGAAAGGCATTTACCTGGTGCACTATGTATGCATTCAGGGCTACCATGGTAAAGTTGTAGACCACCATGGGCCCCTTGAGAGCGAGGGGCTTGCGGTTGGCCATGAAGCGGGGCCCCGCGTACACCGAGAGGAAGACGTAGGTCAGCAGGATGAGGGTCATCAGGACGGGGCTGTGCATCAAGAGGTAGCCCCTCAACCGGTCGTCTGCAAATCACAAGAGCGCATGGGGACGGTGTTGCATGGACCATGGGATAAATGACCATGCAACTAAACATATCAACCTAACACAACGCAAACAGTACTCACCAGTTCTCTGTATAACGAAGGCATGGAACTGTAAAACATTTGATATGATTTCCCGCAGCATGGTGACGGCCTAAGTTTGTCCCCCTGAAATGCACAAAAAGAGACAACTGTTTCAAGCTGTGTTCGACATCGCCGGTGGGAGAACGGAGCCTAACAGAGTGGTTAAGGCAGGTAATAAAAACGACCCAGTCCAGCTGCTCCCTCCACACTGACTAAACAAACAGTCAGAGGAGGCTCATTCAACACCGCACTCTGCCCTGAGCACTGCTCCCTGACAGG
>JAOPJL010000155.1:4496226-4507297 GCA_027123545.1 Trisopterus esmarkii | reverse complement strand
AGGGGGGGAGAGGGGGGGCGAAGAGAGAGACGGGGAGAGAGAGATGGGGAGAGAGTGAGAGAGGGAGAGGGAGAGGCAGAGGGGGAGGGAGGGAGGGAGACAGAGACAGAGACAGAGACAGAGACAGAGACAGAGACAGAGACAGAGAGAGGGCCAGACAGCCAGACAGACAGACAGACAGACAGACAGACAGACAGACAGAGACAAGGGAGAAAAAAGCAGGGCAAAGAGAGTTCTTTCAAACTTCTGGATTTCCGTGTAAACTCACCCACCTCTCTTTCCTTTCAGCCATACTGAACCCCAAACAGCCTAAAGAGCCCAAAAGCTTCAATTTTGACTACTCTTACTGGTCACACACCACGGTAAGGATCACTATCTTAACCCTCTGCCCCACCGCCCAACAGACGGTGAAACATGTGTCCTCTTTGCCGAGTCCTGATGTCTGTCCCCCCCCCCCCTGTGCCCTCGGTGTCTGCAGCCAGAGGACAGCAACTATGCATCCCAGCTCCAGGTGTACCGGGACATCGGGGAGGAGATGCTGCTCCATGCCTTCGAAGGCTACAACGTCTGCATCTTCGCCTACGGACAAACCGGAGCGGGGAAGAGCTACACCATGATGGGCCGACAGGAGAAGGACCAGATGGGAATCATTCCTCTGGTACGCGCCGTCAAACCCCATAGGCTGTTCCAGACGGAGTGTATGTTTATGAATGGGGCCAGCGTTTGTATTACAATTTACTATGACGTGAACCTTTCCTTGTTTTTGGAAATAGCTCTGTGAAGACCTGTTCACCAAGTTCAGCGACACCAACAATGACAACAGCAAGTCGTACTCGGTGGAGGTGAGGAACATCTTCACGTGTGAGTCAGGGCTTCCTCCACGCATCATCTGAAAGCCTTTAAACGATATCGTATTCAGACAGGAGCGGATAAGATAAGTACATAACAGAATCATTTATTGATCCCAGACAGGAAGTTTTGGTATCCTGAAAAGTGTTCAGAATGATAATATGAGTAATACTGTGAACTGTACATCTTCCATAGAGAGAACCAAAACTCAAATTTAGTTTGATGATATTGTTTTTTTTCTTAACATGCATAAAAAAAGACGACTTTCCAAACACCAAACTGTTCCATGATGACATGTTTCAGAATTCCCTGTGTGTGGGAATTCTGAATTCAGTCTGCTTAATAACTCAAAACAACGTCAACACTCAATATGCACAATTAAGCGCATTTATCGGCAGCTGGTGATCGATCAATGAGCCACGAAGCAAGTACAACAAATAAGGCCACTTTGCTAACAAACAACAATTTCCCCTCTTCCCTGGCGCACCAAAGGTGAGTTACATGGAGATCTACTGCGAGCGCGTGCGTGACCTGCTCAACCCCAAGAACAAGGGGAACCTGAGGGTCCGTGAGCACCCCCTGATGGGGCCCTACGTGGAGGACCTGTCCAAGCTGGCCGTCACCTCCTACAACGACATCCAGGACCTCATGGACTCTGGGAACAAGGCCAGGTAACAGTGGAAGTGCGGGAGCAGCCCTTTTCAAAGAACTCCTCTTGTGTCCGGTGTCGTTGAGATCTCCGGCCGCGCTGGTGGCGATTCACACGTACGCAATGACGTGTGTAGTGATGTAATGTAAGACCGATGAATGGATAGGTTCATGAATTCACGAATGAGGAAGACTGATGACTCAGCGTTTTGTTCATGCCTAGGGACCTGCTAAGTTTGGACTGCTTGATGTTTTTTTTTTTTTTGTTTAAGTAAAGTGTGCTTCATGTTTTGCAAAGCACACTCAAAATCAAAATTATTATTAATACCTTTATATTATTGTGTCAGATCATTTGTATTATTTGGATGCAATCAGCGTGGCGTGATGTAGGAGATGAAGCACAACAGTGCCAAACACTAAGCTTTGTTTTTTGGTGCTTTCTGTTAGGACGGTGGCCGCCACCAACATGAACGAGACCAGCAGCCGTTCTCACGCTGTCTTCAACATCATCTTCACCCAGAAGAAGCACGACATGGACTCAGAGAACACCTCCGAGAAGGTTGGTTCGAAAGATACGATGCGACGCTAAGCTAATAACACGTCTTAATGAGGTTTTAGATCTACGTTAGGGCAACGGCTATTGTAGAACAAACCAGCGGAACGATTCAAACTGCATCCCCACACACAGTGTTTCACGAAGTTAAGCCTCAAATCAGATGAATGTGCTGTAGGGAACGTAGAGGAGAAGCCCCTGTAGCCTAGCAGCCTCAGTGTGTAGGTGGGGTACCATCTGTCGTGTGGTGGCTTCAACAAAGTGCGGCATAACATTGTGAACGCTTTTCCCTCGTCCGACGTACTCTTCGAGTGGCGTGTTAAGCGGCAGTGTGTTTGTGTTTTTCCTTGGCTTTCCTTCACCGTTTTCTCTCTTGATTTGCAGGTCAGTAAGATCAGTCTGGTGGATCTGGCTGGCAGCGAAAGGGCCGACTCGACCGGGGCCAAGGGAACCAGACTGAAGGTGAGAACATGGCTGAAGCGCTGATATGAAGATGATATACATATATGTATCATATATATTTTTTATTAATTTATATTCTTTACCGGCAAAAAACATTTTTTTGGGAGAAACATAAAGAAAGTGAACATAATTCGGAAATGACCCCCAGAGTACCCTCTGCAGTACTCCAAGGTATCCCTAGGGGTACGCGCACCGCCATTTGAGGATCACTGCTTTAACCGGTCTACAAAGTAGTCATATCGACAGGACTATTACTGTAGGTCGTTGTACGGTCAA
The DNA here is from genome assembly GCA_027123545.1 of Trisopterus esmarkii. Classification (NCBI taxonomy): domain Eukaryota; kingdom Metazoa; phylum Chordata; class Actinopteri; order Gadiformes; family Gadidae; genus Trisopterus; species Trisopterus esmarkii. Next base: position 4,504,509 of record JAOPJL010000155.1, on the reverse strand, counting down.
TCCATAATCCTGTAAGGTGTACGTTATTGATTCATGCATTTTACAATTATTACCGAATGGGTACAGAAGGGATTGATCTTGATATTATTTATCGTTAACGTGTGGAATGTGTTTGTATTTACAGGAGGGAGCAAATATCAACAAATCTCTGACCACACTGGGGAAGGTCATTTCCGCTTTAGCTGAAGTGGTAAGGTGTTTTTCTTCATCGTCTAGAACCTTCTTGCCATTGTTGATTTCCTAAAATTCATAAAAAAGTCAAATGTATATATTTTTTCATTTGTACTTTCCAGGACTCAGCACCAAACAAGGTACATTTCTGGCACTACTTTTGAATATTGCATGTTGAAAATATCATCCCAATTAAATATTAAATTCATATATATGGACCTTGCTGTGTTTTCAGAACAAGAAAAAGAAGAAAGTGGAGAATCACATTCCATACCGAGACTCTGTTCTTACATGGCTGCTGAGAGAAAACCTGGGTATGTATTTAATAATAATAATAATAATAATAATTATCGTAGAAAAAAAGTAATACATAATATCGAGTAACCTTCATTAACTTTTGATGCGAGCACATCATTCCCGAGCACACCACAGTTGTAAGGATGAATGTAGTGTTGGACGGCCACTCTCTAACTACTTCAGGGGAAGTATATAGCAGTGTGTTGTTCTGAGTGCTCTGAGTGTTGGCTCTCCTAGGAGGGAACTCCCGTACGGCCATGGTGGCAGCGCTCAGCCCCGCAGACATCAACTACGACGAGACCCTCAGCACCCTCAGGTGAGACACAGGGACTTCACCGTCAGTGCCAAAAGTAGTTGTACTAGTAGCTGTGTTACACACATTAAAATATACAGTACATTTACATTTAGCAGGCGCTTTCATCCAAAGCTACTTACAACGGTACATACACACACGGAGGAGCTAGGGCTAGGTGTCTTTATTCATATACGGTACCACCTTGCATACACAAGGCAGACTCAAAGTGCTTCACATAGCAACATAATTATACAATAAAATTAAATAAGATTGATTCAAGTAATAAAATAAAATAGATACGTAAAATAAATTAAAGGTAAAGTTAATTCAAATAAAATAGATAGAAATAGAAGAAAATAAAGTCAAAGTAATGTAAGTGCAACATGTTTAAGATTTCGCAGAAGGCTACGTTTCCAGCGGCGGTGCATCATTCTCCAGAGAGCTCCGGAGTCCCGGCTCTGAGCGGCGGCCTGATGGTTGTGGTTGTGTTTCTCCTTGACCCAGATACGCCGACCGCGCCAAGCAGATCCGCTGCAACGCCGTGATCAACGAAGACCCCAACAACCGACTGGTGAGGGAGCTGAAGGAGGAGGTGTCCCGTCTCAAGGAGCTGCTGTTCTCGCAGGGCCTGGGCGACATCATCGAGAGTGAGTACGGGCCGTGGCGGTGGAGCCTCACTCCTCTGTCGGTGTGAGGCGTAGTCCCATCGGGTGTGATGTTTAGGAGCCATTACGAACCCCATTTCAGCACTTGGTACAGTCCACTGGGGGTGCAATCAGTTGTATCTAGTATTCGTTATACTGGACATCAGGGGGGGACACGCTTTGTGTTGTTGCACCTCATCGAGGTGACTCCTGCTAGTTAAATGGGGGCCTGGTTTATGTATGACACCTTTAATGTCTACACAAATGATACTGTTAGTGACTAATGTGTCTGGATCATTCAGTATGTATACTGAATGCTAGAAGTTTTCCTAATCATTCGCATACAATGAGTTGGATACAGGCCTACATGTGCATGCACACAGAGAAAAAAGAGAGGTTGAGTTTTACTAGTTTTACTAGTGGGTGGGTGTAACTTACACTCAATCTTGTCCTCTGTCCTATCAGCGTATCGATCCACCGACCCTGTCATCACCGGTTTGAAATGTGTGTATACTGTAAATCCTGCCAAGCCTGAGCTTTGCAAACTACAATTCCCAGCCATACCCAACCACACCAGAGACCTAACTTGAGTGACCTAGCACTTAGTTACTTAGTTAGAAGTCTGATAAGATATCGCTCAATATTGAGGCTCTTTTCCACCCTCAACTTTCATTTGAAACATAATGCTGACTGGCTGAGAGGCACTTCTCTTTTTATTTTTAGCCTAACAACAAAACGTAAAAATAATGATTTGTTACTCTTCTTGTTAAACCTACCTTATATCCATAACAACATCCCTCATCATGCTCACCTTGAAAAAAAGAAAGAACATTTTGTAACAATTAACTTAACTTCGAGCACAACGTGTGCAAAATGATAATTATGCCCGTTCCGGTTCAGAGGTCTGTCCTCACAACGGCAGTGATTTTGAAATAGTTTAAAAGCCCTCATTTGTCCTGGTTATATGTGTGTGGTAGCTTATTGGTAGCAAATTGGAAGACGCTACCTGCTTTGAGATGCATGGTGTTTTCTTTTATCTTTCCTTTCTTTTCAAACATATTTTACATACCTCTAGACCAGTAGGACATGTCTCCATTTAAATAGTCTACATTTGTTTTATTTTGCTTCTGACTTGTGAGCTTGCAAAGTAATGCATACAAACCAAGCCATTTCTGTGTCAAAAAAACGCATTGGGGCTGCAAATATCTCGACTGCATTGTGCATCCTGTACGTTTAAGTTGCTCTCCTGTATCTCTGCAATGGCTCTGGTAAGCACAACATCTATGCTTTTACGATCCATTATTTGAGCTTTTTTTCTTCTTGTTTTGTACGTCTCCCCGCTGCCCCCTTTTTCATTCCTTTTTTTATCCGTTCCTCTGCGTGTTCATTTCCTTTCCTCGTTTTCCCGGCATCCCTCTTCTCCCCTGCATCCTCCGGTCCTCCCCTCCTCCCTCCCTTCCTCCCTTCCTTCCTTCCTTCCTTCCTTCCTTCCTTCCTTCTTGCCTCTCTCTCTCTCTCTCTCTCTTTCTCTGGCAGACCTGTGCGATTACAAAAACACAGTGAATAATCGCCAGGCTGGCCATCAAAGGGGTGATCTCTCCACAGTAACCCACGCCATGACGGGAATGAGTCCCTCCCCCTCCCTCTCCGCCCTGTCCAGCCGGGCCGCCTCCATCAGTAACCTCCACGACCGCATCTTCAGCCCCGCCAGCGAGGAGGCCATCGAGAGACTCAAGGTGAGGCAGGGTGGGGTGGGCGGGGATTGTGGGAAATGGGTGCTGGTTCTGGGAGCACCGAGACAGACGGACGGAGTGGCAGACACACAAAAGGAAGGGAGGTAAAGGAGGAGTCAACTGTAAAGGAGGATGCATATTTAGTAATTGTGTTTGTTTTATGAAATGTATTACTACTTATTTATTTTTGATCCATGCTGTTGTATATAGTTTGCCAAGTGTATTGGTGTTTATTTTTTAGCACTTTGAGCTGTATTATTTGTAGCAAAGATGGGGTAGAAATGTTGTGTACTATTATTATTATTAACCTGCCAGATCGGAAAATATATGTGTGTGAGTTTGTGTGTTTGTGTGTGTGTGTGTGTGTGTGTGTGTGTGTGTGTGTGTGTGTGTTTTGGTGTGTTTGTGTGTGTGTGTGTGTTGTGTGCGTGAGTGTGTGATGTGTGTGTCTGTGACATGTACTTGAGTACTTTGTGTGTCTGTGTGAGTGTGCGTGTGTGTGTGATTCGATGGTAACTAGGAGGAGAGTGAGACTGTGCTACAGTGAGTCATTTGTCAACCTCAACCTCACAGGAAACAGAGAAAATTATTGCAGAGCTGAACGTGACGTGGGAGGAGAAGCTGCGCCGCACCGAGGCCATCCGCATGGAGAGGTCTGGAGACAGGGAGCTCCAACCCAGCACCATGCATGCACATGCAACAGTATTACCACAAAGAATTGTTTATGTTAATATTAATATGATGTCATTATTATTATATTATTATTATTAATATAATATATATAATAGTAATAATAATAATATAATATATGTAATCATATATAATCATAGTCATATGAATTGTATTAGTAATAATAGTATAATTACACAGGATTAATCACATTTACATTCTTATTGTTACAATATTATTTGATTATAAGGACTTTCTGTGAGAGGGAATCTTAAGCTTAAGTACAAATTAGATATATTCTACTATAGTCTGCTAATGTATTTTTATATTTGAATTAACAGTTTTCCCTAAATAGAGAATAATTGATTGTAGCATCCTTGCCCATACACATAGCAATGCTGTATATAGCTTTATGTCTTTGCTTTATCATTGAAATATGATAAGGAAAACAACAAATATCAGTGTGAAGTGTTGCTCAGTGTGAAGTGTTGCTCTGTGATCGTCTAGAGAGGCCTTGCTTGCTGAGATGGGCGTGGCCATGAGGGAAGATGGTGGCACCGTTGGCGTATTTTCCCCGAAAAAGGTGAGATATACAGAAAAACTTGCATGTTCATCACATTGGGGAAAAAACATACTTTTTTGTATACTTTTAATACACGGACGAAACGGCTGCTAATTTGATTTAATTTTGTTGGCTTTAGACTCCTCATTTGGTGAACCTCAATGAAGACCCTCTGATGTCTGAGTGTCTCCTGTATTACATCAAAGATGGCGTCACCAAGTAAGGGTTGCCTTATTGTCTTACAATGTCTTCATTTTTCAATATTTGACATTATTGTACCACTATGTTAAATTGTTATATATACAATTAATTATTACATAATTTTCTCTTTAATAATTTTTTTCTGTCTTTGTTTTTGCCCAGGGTTGGCCGTGACGACGCCAAGACCCGCCAAGACATTGTCCTCAGCGGCCATTTTATCCAGGATGAACACTGCACGTTCAGCAGCAGCACGGGCCCGCAGGGAGAAGGTCACTGCCTCTACCTTCTCTATCCGTTACATTATGGCAAAAATTAAAATAGATAAATAAATATCCATATCAACATTCAGAGGTTCACCGCCAATTGTGAGGCAGGAATGCGATGTGATCCTTCGTGGTTACATAATGTGATAACAGTATGTTCATTGGTCATATAATTGTTTTTTATATCTTTCTGCAACAGGAAATGTCATCCTGGACCCGTGTGAAGGCGCAGAGACCTATGTCAATGGCAAGAGAGTGACCACCCCCATTGTGTTGAAGTCTGGTAAGCAGAGAACCTCTTGGGATTAGCGTTTCATACCCAGATAATAGATTATTTCAGATTTTTACTTCTTATTAATCACATAGAAATGCTTAATGGTAAAATTATAATTTTAGCTTCATCGTGATTAATTAACCAGTCATTTAAATGTTTGCTGATGTTTGCTTGTAATCTGAGTTGCAATTGATAATATGTAGCTTCATTTATAAGGAAAGTGCAGAAAGTGAGTTAATAGAGCCTAGTAGTAGTGGAAGGGTAGTAGATTAAACTTATGAAGATAACTCTGTGATTGGGTCTATTAATTGTTTAGCCAACTCAATTTGGCTAAACTGTTTAGCCAAACAGTTTCTGAGTAATCTCAAAATATTAAAAATTTATTTTAATGGTAAGACTAATTTACCTTAATCAGGGTTATAAACATATAAACTGCCTTATTATTATGTTAATTACACATTTAACCTCGGCATAACCCTCTGGACATGCTCAGGTTAATGTACAACAACATCTGATCAACGTCTGAATGGTTAGGGTTAGTTAGGGTTAGGGTTAGGGTTAGGGTTAGAGCTAGGGTTAGAGCTTGGGTTAGGGTTACTCAGTGACACGTCTGACGTGGACTCTCCCAGGGAACCGCATCATCATGGGCAAGAGCCACGTGTTCCGCTTCAACGACCCGGAGCAGGCCCGCATGGAGCGGGAGAAGACCCCGTGCGCCGAGACCCCCGTGGAGCCCGTGGACTGGGCATTCGCCCAGAGGGAGCTGCTGGACAAACAGGGGATTGACATGAAGCAGGAAATGGAGCAGAGGCAAGTGGTCGGCCATCTTGAAAACAAACCCCACCATGATCACCATGGTTACTTTGATTACGATAAGAGCGCTGCTTATATAAGCCATTTATTATGATTATTATTATGAGAATGATTATGGTTATTATAATTCTTGTGATTATGATTGTTATTTTTATTACTATTAAGTAAAAACAATTGCCGTAGTAGTGATATAAGTTAGTAGTTAGAAGTAGTAGTAGTAGTAGTAGTACTACAGTAAACTGATCCTTTACCATATTGAATAGACTCTTTCACAGCGTATACAGGTGTCAAGGTCTCAAGACCCATAATCAGTATTATTAGCGACACCTGTGTTGGTCCTATTTAAAGTGTCTATAGTAATTATAGTACATGGGGACATTGCAATGACGCCTCCATTTTGGAGCACATAGGAAAATTTATGGTAGTAATGGTGCTTTGGTATTAAAAATGAAATAGGCTTGCCATTTATGTAGTATTTTATTTACTACAACTCTCACGAGTCATCACAAAATGGCGGAGCATCACCATAACAAAAAACCCCATGATGCATTCTGATGTACTAGTCCTATTCCCAGTGGAGTGTGTGAATGAAGGGGTAGGATAACGTGTTGTGAACCCCTCCAGGCTGCAGGAGCTTGAGGACCAGTACCGCAAGGAGAGGGAAGAGGCCAGCAATCTGCTCGAGCAGCAGCGGCTGGTAAGAACCACATTATGCCACAGCCTAGTTCAGCCAGCCTGTGTGTGTGCCTGTACAATTTGTCTAACCATTTATCGCTCTCTATTTGTATTACTCACTACATTACTGCTGTGTGAAGTTGGTTCGTAAGTCATCAGTCTACGTTTGACCTTGTATTTTCTGCGCTTTTGTGGTAATGTTTTTATTTTCATTTCCAGGACTATGAGAGCAAACTGGAGGCTCTTCAGAAGCAAGTGGACTCCCGTTATCTGGAGTCCCCTGAGGAGGAAGAGGAGCCAGAGGAGGAAGGTACGAAGAACTCTACCTCTTAGTCACCTTGATTATATCATTGAATTGTATATGAAAATATATATAATGGGTCAGAAGCCAAAGTGAGATATAAGATAGTATATTGGAAGAGAAGTGCTTCTGAGTACCATCATCAAAAGCCACCTGTATTGAAATACACAAATTTTCTGTATCATTGATTATTCATCTACATTTTATTATTTATTATTTATTATAATTTAATTTGTATTTTTTTTCACTTTTGATGATTTATTTTTCTCTTTTCTTTTTCTTCTTTTTTTTTCTTACATATTCTTTCTTTCTTTTGTTCTTTTTTCTTTTTTAGTTAATTTGATAAACTTTTCTGGCGCTGTGAACTGTTTTCCCTTTGTAGTGCCGTGGACCCCCCGCGAGACGGAGCTCGCTCTGTGGGCCTTCCGGAAGTGGCGCTTCTACCAGTTCACCTCGCTCCGCGACCTGCTCTGGGGGAACGCCATCTTCCTCAAGGAGGCCAACGCCATCAGCGTTGAGCTCAAGAAGAAGGTAAACGTAGCCGTGTGTGTTGTCTAATGGCGCCTGAGGCGGTACCATCCATACTGTGTCCTCTGTGCTGCTGAGGGACGTGTCAACTTTTTTGTTTCCTAATTTTTTTAATTGTCTGTATTATTACTATATATTTTTTATTATTTTGGAAGACATTGTGAATTGTATCCAGGATTGTATAATTTAAATGTCTACTGGAGTTGTTGTCCTTAAGAATAAGAAAAAGTTATTAACTGCTAATATCCAGTACCTCTGATTCTAATGTAAAGTCAAGAGTTCATACGCCTGATGCTAATGCTAATGTCCAGTACATTACATACAGTACCTCTGATTCTCATGCTAATGTACAGTCATAGTACATATAATAACGTGTAACAATGTGTAACAATAATGTCCAGTCAGAGTACATACAGTACCTTGATGCTAACATCCAGTCAGAGTTCATACAGCCCGTCTGATGCTTACTGCTTTACTTGACCCCCCCCCCCCCCACCTCCAGGTTCAGTTCCAGTTTGTGCTGCTGACAGACACCCTGTACTCCCCGCTGCCCCCTGACCTGCTGCCTGCCAGCGCGGCCAAGGAGAGGGAGAGGAGGCCCTTCCCCAAGACCATCGTCGCAGTGGAGGTCCAGGACCAGAAGAACGGAGCCACACACTACTGGACTCTGGAGAAACTCAGGTAACACGACTGTGTGTGTGTGTGTGTGTGTGTGTGTGTGTGTGTGTGTGTTGGGGGGGGGTGGGGGGTGGGGGCAGAGAGGGAGAGAGAGAGATGAACCGAATGAAAGAGGGGAAGCATTTCTTTAATTGTGTGTGTGTGTGTGTGTGTGTGTGTGTGTGTGTGTGTGTGTGTGT
>JAOPJL010000155.1:4421597-4432373 GCA_027123545.1 Trisopterus esmarkii | reverse complement strand
CGTGCCCCGCCGGGGGGTTTCTCCGGCCAAATACGGGGGGTCCGCTGGGGCTAACCCCCCCGTCCGCCCCCCCCCCGGCCCCCCCCCCCCCCCCCCCCCCCCACACCCAATCTCAGACGAGGAGCAAAACTTTGAGCGGGAGCGCGTGGAGCGCGAGCTGCAGCGCCTCCGGGCGGCGGCTGAGGAGCAGAGCGTGCGCTCGGAGCAGCTGGAGCAGGCCCTGGAGGCGTCGCGCGGGCGTGGCCACCAGCTGGAGGAGGAGCTGAGGAAGAAGAGGGCGTACGTGGAGAAGGTGGAGCGGCTGCAGGGCGCCCTGGCCCAGCTGCAGGCCACCTGCGAGAAGCGGGAGAACCTGGAGATGAGGCTGAGGACGCGGCTGGAGCAGGAGCTCCGGAGCCTGAGGGCCCAGCAGGTAAACGCCGTAACAGGGCCCCCGAGAAAACGCACTGAACCGCGGGTGGCCGTCGGATCATTCAGCCCTCAGCTCCACATCCAAGACATAACACATAAACTATGGGCTATTTGTCAACATTACTTTTAGCAGGACACTTTTATCCAAAGCGACTTACAATAGGTACATTTGTCAGAGGAAAGAGAAACGACGATGGATCGCTGTAAGGCTGTTCATAGAAAGTGCCAAGCACTCACAATTATCCGGTTAACCCATTCCCTGTACACAACAGAGCTAGATAGGATAAGACGCTACACAATACTATTAGTACTATTTTCGAGTGCAAGGACATTCAACATACAATAAGAGGAGTAATATATATGGCCTTAAATGCAGTGTAGACATCTTGGTGGCTTGCGGCCATACTAAACCTTAACTTTATGAATGGACCCAGCAATCCCTCTCCATGTTTGACCTAACCCACGTCTCTCTCTCTCTCTCTCTCTCTCTCTCCTTTGCTCGCCACAGAGGCAGTCGCAGCCCCCCGGGGTGACCGTGGGCTCGCTGCACGAGCGGCTGCGGGAGCGCGAGGAGCGGGTGCTGGCCCTGGAGGCCGACACGGTCCGCTGGGAGCAGAAGTACCTGGAGGAGAGCACCATGAGGCAGTTCGCCATGGAGGTGGCCGCCACCGCCGCCGCCCAGAGGTACGTTACCGCCCTTCCGGGCTGAGAGAGAGCTGAGCGCACGTGGACACACTGGTTATGTGTTCATGGTGAAGGTTCCTAGTCTTACCCGTCGTACGGCTAATGTGGATCGAAACCGTACTCCACTTTAACGGTTGTGTGCGCCACACTTTAGATCTTTTATATTCATCCAAAACAGGTATTTAAAGTTGGTGGATAAGCGGACCCGATTTTTCATGCTGCCATTTTGTCCTATTTCACAGAGACACCACCATCATCAACCATTCTCCCTGCCACTCCTCCAACAACAGCTTCAACGAGGACCTACCAGCCACCGACTTCCGAAATCAGGAGATGGAGAACAGGTGAATAATTTATCAGAAACACACCAGCCATTAGTTACAGCGTGGTGGAGCATGACAGTGAATGCTCTCCATGCTCTGTTGATGTTCACGCGAAGGCCGGTCACCGTTAACGTTCCTCGCCTCTCTCTGGACGTTCTCCCGCTAGGATCCGAGCTCTGTACGCTGAGATCCTGGAGAAAGACGCGGTGATCAAGATCTTCCGTCAGCGGCTGCATCAGGACCAGGGCAGGAAGGACGGACAGTGCCCCCGATACGGCCTCCCCAAGGGGGGTGGAGTGGGGGCGCCTCTTCGGCCCGCCTCCTCCACGCCTGCCATAAGCATCGCTACGTGTACGTCCAAGAGCAGAGGTAAGGGCCCTCTTTTTACCTTTCTTTCTTTGGTTCCTTTAACCAAAGCTTCTGTTCATAACCTGCCCTCCTGTCAATTATCAGACAGTTGGTTGTTGACACACACACACTGACTCACTCACTGACTCACTCACCCACTCACTCTCTCAAGAAAACACACACACACACACACACACACACACACACACTGAGAGCTTTAATTCTCCCTTAACCTCACTATGGTTAACCAGAGGAAATAGAAAAATAAATTCAATGTATTGATAGATATTGACTGTTATATGGTATTGCTGCCCTCCAGGTAAAAGTCTATCGGACGACCAGACCTCTTCTCCACGGCTGTTCTCGGCACAATCTGAACCTGGTTCGTTGTCTATCCACGAGGAGGGGGTCAAACCCAGCCAGCCCCTGGCTGACAGTCAGCTCAACAGTGGTGAGTACCGTATTCTCTCCCAAACACAACCACAGAAATGGAAAAGGCGAATAATGGTGCGAATGGTTGAATATTTGCCTATGAATATAATGCATGTTCAGACTTCCACATGCGCTTATTTATTTTTGTTAGTAAGCGCATGGCTGGATTATAGTCCTCATTGATTAACCCACACCGGGCCTTGGCCAGCCAATCAAATACCAGCACTGTAGGTCAGGGTTCAGAATGTGGACCTCGAGGAATGTGCAGGAAATAATACGGATCTATTGACTGGGCACATAAACCGCTGTAGATGACTTCAACCCCATTTGTCTTATTAGTAATTATGACTTGGCTGACAGCAGTAAAGTAAACACAGTTTGAGGAGATCCCACTGTTTATGCAAACCTTTATCTCATAATGATTCTTATTCTCTCCCCCACAGACATTGACGTGCCAAATAAGTTGCCATCAAACCCGTTCAGGGGATTGGAAGAATTGGATTCAGAGGCGGTGGAAATCTTTATTTAAAGACTGAATGTGGACGACAAAGATAAAGACAAAGACAAAGAAAAAAGACAAAGCCTATGAAACACTTCAGACACTAAGTGGAGTACAAGTTGATTTCATTGATTATTGTCGTTGGTGGGGGACAAACGGAGGTTGTATAAGACAGTAATGACATTGTGAAAAGAAAAAAACGAGAGGTCAATGAATGATAGAATGGATGGCTTCACATGCCGGGGCCGTAGCTGTGCTGTGTCTCTGGCTCTCTCTCCCTCCCGGTCAGGCGGCTGCAGGCCGGCCGTCCGGCCACCAGGGAGACGAGATGTGAATCGTTTGAGGTACTCAAGACAGTATTGTGGATTGTAATAGGGCAAAATGTTCTCAAGAGAGTGTAGGCCAAAATATTTATATAATTGCTGCTTTTTCTAACCCCCCTCCCCACCGTCCCCGTTCCTCCCTTCTTTCTCAACCCAGGGAGTTTAAACGCTTCATTTTATTTAATCTGGTTTCCACATTCCCCAAATATTATATAGAGCCGCTGGCTTTCTCAGATGCGCCGTTTTAAGACAAGGTTATCTTTGTGGATTCATGACCCGCATTCTGCTACTCCCTGAATGCATGTGACTTAAGTTCATTCCTGCCACTTTGCGGTTCAGAAAAGAGAAACTAACAAACATGTCATAAGCTATTTCAACTCGCCAAACTCAAAACAAAGATATCACAGACTGAACCGCCTCGCCCCAGTCTTACGGCCTAGGCAGGCGTAGAATATTCAGATGGTTACGTTAAACAAGGACACAGAGAAGACAACAACTGTTATGTTACATACCTGGTGTCGTTTCAAATTTGGAGGTGCGAGGGAGGGAGGAGGTGGGCAGCGTGGAGCTGAACCTGAATCTGTTCCTCTAACTTTATTTGACTTTGTGTGTGTGTGTGTGTGTGTGTGTGTGTGTTTGTATGTGGTGTGTTTGTGTGCGAGCGCGTGTGTCTGAGTGTTTGATCCCTGATTCGGTGTGCCTGCTGGTTCAGTCACCGTTCGGGGATTAAAACTGAAAACCATACTGTTTGGGTTTTGTTTACTGTGAGCTTTGAACTAACAAACAGGACAGTTAATATCATATATTTTATACAGATATTTGTATTATTTTAGATATTATAGTGCGATGCCAAAGAGTTTATGTTTGTTTTTTAAATTATGTGCAGACAATCACGGTGATGTCAAATTGTACACCAACCCAAGCAAGTGTTGACTTCAAAACATTCAAGACATTTCTGTGAACTTAACAATAATATGAAGGTTTTAAAATGGAATTCATGCATTTCATTTCAAAGAAATAAAATATTCTAATATATGAAAAATTTGTATTAGTGTTTTGCTTTCCTTTATATATTCTTTCTAATAATCATTTTAAACACACACAGACTTGTGTCTCATCCGCTTGGTTTCTCGTTGCGTCTCACTATAGCCCGATCTGGGTCCTCGTGTCTCCACGCTTCCAAGATGGCCCCCGCTGGGGAGAGGACTCTTCGTTAATGAATGCCAGACCCGCATTCTTCTGGGTTCAGATTTCTCGTGTGGCCCGCTCTCTTGTTCTCTCTCCTGGCTCTGGAGAGCATACTTGACATAGATCACATTCTCATACTGACATGTAACCGTAGATGTGACGAAGGCAGGTTCCTCCCAGGGCTTAAAGGGTGATGCCATTTGAAATTCTTTCAACTGCGAAACAACTTTACTAGCATGTGTGGCGTTCTTTATTGTTTTTACCATCGCCTCAGTGAACCGTTGCAAAACACACACACTACCAAAGCATTTTCTGATGGAATGATATTCAACAATAGAAAGGCGTGGGGAAATGGATTTCTGTTTTTGAGGTGACATTATATTCAAAACTTTCTCTTTATCATACACTGTCCCCCACTCTCTGTCATACAGATAATTGCTGACACACGGCAGAGAGCCAGGTACTGTGACCATTGCCAGTTTGGGCCAGTTTCACACCACTAACAATGAGACTTCGAAGTGCAGTAGTGAAACTGACAATGACTAGAATGTGCTGGAGTAATCAGCACCAGCAGCTGACAACATCAGTAGAATACTCCCATGCCCTACCACTCATTCCAATGCAAATATGTAGGTAGGTGTGTGTGTGTGTGTGCGCACGTGTGTGTATGCCTGCATGTGTATATTTGTGTGCTTTAAATAGTACTGCAATGAGGAAATGAATACATACGATATACGTGTCCTGTGCTTTTCAAAGTTAAGGTGACTGCTTTTCAACAGAGGGAGCTTGGTTAAGCATGTGTCCTGCTCTATAGTCCACCCACTTTAACTTGACCAATTCCTTTCACCTCTGGTTGAACACGATACACACAGGGGGATTTTCTGAAGAGATCAGTGACACAATCATTACTACTACTGCTACTACTAGTGTTTGGAAGAAGTGGTGAGGGTATCAAGATAAAAATGTTCTCACACAACAATAACATAAAATAAACATGTATATGTAAAATAACATGTAATTCCAATTATAGTTCCAATACAAGCTCATTCATAAGAACGCTGTCAGTGTAACTCTGTATGCACTAAAATAGCCGGATCTTAAAGTCATTGGTTAACTGTAACCACTCGCTAACTAAATAATTTACCACCACTTCTTCTTCGTCTTTTCCTCTCCTGTGTCAGCGCTACATTCATAAACCATACTATACTGTTCCTAGTGTCGGCATATAGCGTCTAAACTATATAATCCTAAAGGCTCAGGGGGAAACGTTTAAGGCCTGGTGTGGTTGAATAATTACATCGGGGTATGTATGAAATCCATCCCGGCAGGCCTGGACTTGGGGGCAAATTCGGGCCTTATGGAGACAGGAAATTATGGTTGGCAAGATAGCAGGGATGCTTTTGACAGTGGAACTTGTCAGAGAAAACAAAGAACAGGAACTGGCGGTATGCGGTGCCATCAATCTTATTTATGAACTGAAAGAGCTTATCTTGTGTAATGACTGACAACATCTTGACGAGCAGCCAACATTCCTTCGGGAATATGAAAGGCGGTTGACATGTTTCGACTTTGGCTCTCCTTGCCAGAATTAAAAAGGATGAAAAATGAGGGAACATAAATCAGGTGCAGAGGTCAAATTCCGTTGTACCCGCACATTTTACAGGGAATTGAGTATGTCCATGAGAATTCACTGTTTTAGTCTTATGCACAAATGAAAAATATTTTTGTTTTTCTGAGAGCCGTGTCCCAATGCCAAGCTTAACTCATTATGAAGGGAGATGATGGGTTTGTGTTTAAATTCGATAAATATTTGTGCTCTCTCAAGCATTTATTACCCCCTTTATTGTCTACAGTTTAGTGACACATTCCTATTTAGCTTCAGGCTTTGAAGTTTCAGCACATTCAGCAAACACTGATCTTGAATACTGATAACAATGCCAAAGAAACTCTGAATGCTAAGGCAAAATACCCCATCTTACATCAAGTGGTCATGCTTCTATCCATCTAATTCAAAGGGAAAAATACAATATAACTATTTATCATTACATTCATTATTAATAAGGAATGTATCTATTTCTTTAAACGAAAAAACATAGTGTGTATTTATTTAATAAACAAGCAGCATATATAATTGGTAAAGGTCCTGTCATGGGGAAAGTGACTACTCACCACCTGTACACAACCCAGCTTTCGATGTATGAGGATACTATTATTTGATTTAACTATTCAATATCTTTGAATGCTGTGTATATTATGCTGGCACTGCACCATAGAGCAAGCCTGGTGAGGTCCTACCTCGAAATCAATTGTAAATAGCCTATTGAAATGTTGATTCATTTTTATTTTATTTTATAGGCCTACACGTATGCATTGATGGCAGTATTAGGCATATTGAAGCCATTCAGTTTTTCAAAATTGGATCTTCAGTTGATCATCTAAAAGGAGCAGATTGAAGATAGTTGACCATAGGTCGACAGACTCATTCTGCACAGAGACACATGGCTCTGCCGCTCCGATCGCTGAACCAGCGACTGCACCGGAAAACGAACAATAAGGAAGAAGCGGAAGTGGTTGAATGCATGCCGTGGCTGGCCTAATATGTTATGTTGTTAGAAGTTTTGGACGAATGGAGGATCATAGGTATTATTTAGCAAAAGAAAAAATAAGGGAGCGTGAATACTCATCGTGCAAGAAACGAGAACATGAAGACGCTAAACGAAATCGGGACAAGCGCCGGCAGAGAACCAGGATAAACATTGGAATGGCCTTTCCCAAGTGGAAATTACTGATGAAGGAAAAACGTTTTCAGACTGACGCCGAAGTAGCATGTTTCCTGCTGGACAGGTAATGGAGGCTACACATCGAAACGCTATCCGGATGTGATATTCGACCTCGCCGCTAGATGGCGCTAAACCCCGCACCGATACAACACTGCACCGTCGCTGAGCGTCAAACTCATCGGCCAATAGAATAATGGGTCACTTTTTTCCTCAACTTTTGTTTCCCTAATATTTTATTTTGTTTCACGTTTTATCACAATATATTTTAATATTTTATAATAGGCATATGCTTTGGTGTATATAGTGGACGTTATCGCTATGCCTACAAGAGCAAGACACTTGCAAACATCACTCCAAAGCCAAATAGTTCCATCTAGTGGACTTTATTTGTAAGCTCATGATGGCTACCCAGTTAGTGTAGGACTACACAATAGATCCACATAAATTGCTCATAACATATTCAATATGTTACATATGTCAAAAAACAAATACTAAACAATAAAATAAACACTCGTATCAACGGGGGACTGTGTTTCGTTTTCTCAACTGCACAGGGTTATGGAGAATTTAAATTCACACTCCGGCCCAGTGGTGGTAGTATATCCATTTTCTTATATTTCGATTGAAATAAAGAAGAAGAAGTGCAAGGCATAAAAAGAAGATGGAACAAAACCAAAATATGCAACATGGCGGGATAAGTACTGCCATCGTTCTCTCTATGGATGTGATATACATTCGCTGTTTTAAAGATGGTGTAGATAAGATTTAAATTTAGTGTCATCTGTTAGAAATGTCCGAGCCATCCGTTATAAGTGAGTGAAATGCTCTGTGTGAATATCAGTTCTATTTTCCTGCGTCTGGCTCTGCATGATACCATTCAGATGTTGACCGCTCCCGGCTCATTTCTGACGTTAGTCTTCAGGGAAGAGAACCTCTTATTGGTTTGGGGACGCTGTTTACCCTGTCAATCAAGCGCACACGCGTCATTACCACATAATTACCATAACTCCACCACAACTGCTTGAATGCATCAATTCCCAATGGCAGAAGAACGTGCAAATAAAATCCCAATTGCACCTTTACAAACTACAGCTTACACAGCAAAGCAACCAAAGAAAAGAATTAGAAAAACCGAAAGAAACATGGGAAAGAAAAGGGAATCTGATAGAGCCAGGAATAAAACAAGGGTCAACATTGGTATCGCTTTTCAGCCATGGCGAGAGCTTATGGAGTTGAAGGGGATGAGGAGTGATTCCCAAATGGCTCTTTTTCTTCTCGACAGGTACATTTTTCTTTTTATTCAATCAATGTTTCAATAAACTAGACCGTTTTTGTGTTGCAAACGTGTAAAATGCTGTTATTGTTTATGCTTGAAAGGGACTGTAGATTCAGTCACCAACGTAAATCCAGCGTTGCATTGTTTACATTTACAACAAACTAATGTAAAATGCAATTGCAACAAAAGGTAAAGGGCAAGAAAACATATGATGGACAATGTGTGGTGCTTTTGCCAAGGGCCACCAAGATAACAGTGTCATCTGACAATGATGTCTGAAACTGTGGTTCCATCTTAGATGTGTTGGCCCCAACTATGCGCCTGCTGCAATTGATCCCCTGGTTTGTCACACATGCTCACAAAGCATTTGAACAGAACTGTCACTGGCCTATAGAAACGCAAAACATTTTAGTTCATATTTTTGTCACTGGCCAAGTAAGATGGCAGAAACATATGACAGAGCAGGGTTCCCTCAGAAAGGGCAATTGCAATCAAAGTTGTTTTAAAAAGCCTTGCCTACAATCTGTCTATGCCCTTCTTGCTGCAAACTTTTTCTAAATGTAACAATGCTTGTTTTGCAGCTATGAGCAAAAACAGACATTCACATCTTACAAATGTGGACGAGCTATGGGAAAGCGAGGTCCCCCGGTTTCCCCCATCGGTGAAGAGTCTCTTTCAGATAGGTGAGTATAATTGACCAGCAGGCTTGTCTTTGCATGACATGTTTGCTACTTCTTCAATACTACATTGTACTACAGGATTCCTCTGACATAGATGAACCAAAGAGAAGCTAAGTTCCTTGGTTGAGCCATCCTGACGAGACAAAATCTCACTAATCTCCAACCTGAGATACAGCAGGTTTCAATTACTTTTGTAGACTATCACACTATTTACAATCACTGACAACCAATGACACTCACAAAGTTAGTAAAATACCATTTATGAAACGATGGACAAACAAGTATTAATGGAAAAACAACAACTGGAGGAGAAACGAAAACCATGAAATGAAAACTAAACTATGTCCAAATGTAACTACTATCCTTGTATGTTTAGTTTGCATTTACAGCAATGGCAATTCGGCATTTGCTATGTTCATTGGTAGGTTTTATATATATTATATTCAAATTTGTCTGTCTGAGTAACTTGTTTGTCTAGCAAACTTTTTTTTCCACGCTAATTCTAGTAGCACCACTCCTGCAGTATGGGACCAACTCGTCAATTTAATGTATAATTAAAAGGGTCTGGTCCGGTTTTGGAATTAAATTACCTGAGTTAGTATGTTCTTCCTCGGTGCTAGCCATCCAAAGATGTTCTTATCCATAGGACTTGCACTTTGTTGGCTACTAGTAGGTCTACAACGTACCACCACCTGCTGGCCAAAAGACCAAATTGCACCCAACATCAATTGATTCAGAGATGCTTTCTCAATGAACTCCCTCTAGACGACTATGTTGTTACCTCTATGCCTCAAGAAACGACTTGCAACATGCGTTCACATACAGTGTTCTGTTTTCTCTGAACGGCTTGTGGTTGCAGCTCTAAGTTGGGGAAGCTCTCTGATGGTTCACGCTATGTGGTGAAACGACGTGGCCTTCCGTGTGACCAGGACACCCGGGCTGAAGACCTGAGCCTGACAACCACCAACATGGTATGCTCCAGGTGTATATGCAGGCTAATGACTATTCAATATTCAAATAATGTCATTCTAGACTGCTAATCAGCCTTCAGAGTTCTCAAAGAGGCAGCTGATACGTTTTGTTTATGGGGCCTTTCAATGGAAATTGCTCATATGGCAGTGATCAGTCGATTAAAACACAAATGGCCAATAGAGATGGGACAGAACACAGTAGGATAGTATCCAGCAGTAAACAACCTTCGCAAAATGCGCTGTAACAGAGAAAAAAAACGATGAAAAACGAAATAATATGATCTTGAACTTTGATGTTCGTCAGTTCACTGCCTCAGGTACGGCCAAAAGGTATTTGCTATAATATTTGTTTGATGGCTTTAATACAAAAAAACTCCTTTCAAAGCCATTCATACTCATGTCTTTTACTTTGATACTGTACCGTCGTTGGACTCCCAACCCTAACCACTATATCTGGTCTGGCTGCCAGCCTCGACCATTTAAATCATTGATCGCCCTCTTTTGGCTCTTTTGTGACCAATCAGGGACTTTGTCTCCATTGACGGAAGTGGAGAGTGGATTGGTTAGGAGAATTAATCTTGCTTGTCAATTACATGTACACACACATTCTCATAGCTCTAATACCTCTTTGACTCTATTGCTTCCTTCTATGATTGTTATTCTAATCATTGTGATGGTTTCATGGTACAGCCATTGGTCTCTGCAATATTGTGGATCTGTAAATTAGTTTGTTTGCATTGTGTGAGTGGCAGCTCCATATGGTTCAGTCTACAAATTGAATACGTATTCACCCGTGTGTGTGTGTGTGTGTGTGTGTGTGTGTGTGTGTGTGTGTGTGTGTGTGTGTGTGTGTGTGTGTGT
>JAOPJL010000155.1:4259268-4271875 GCA_027123545.1 Trisopterus esmarkii | reverse complement strand
CATGGTGATGATGTTAGCATAATGCTATCCTGTATCCACAGTACAACATGGTGATGATGTTAGCATAATGCTATCCTGTTACCACAGTACAACATGGTGATGATGTTAGCATAATGCTATCCTGTATCCACAGTACAACATGGTGATGATGTTAGCATAATGCTATCCTCTATCCACAGTACAACATGGTGATGATGTTAGCGTAATGCTATCCTGTATCCACAGTACAACATGGTGATGCTGGCGCTGCTAGCCTTTGAGGTGACCATCTACAGACACCAGGAGTTGTACCGTCTCCGTAGCAACGTGCCCCCCCACCCCACCCGGACCCTGTTTCATGACATCACACGGCAACACCTTGACGACGGCCTACTCAACTGTATGAAATACTTTGCCAATTATTTCTTCTACAAGTTTGGCCTTGAGGTAAACACACAGTTTAAATATCATGTAGGAAAATCTTTTTTTAATATGAAAAATAATAATATCTAAATATATATTTTAATGTCGAAAAAGAAAAAATATATATATACATATGTATTGAAAATCTTTTGATCTTATTCATAAAAATATGATGTATGATGTATCGATACATTGCTAAATATAAGGTATCAATAAAGTTGTACATTTTTGCTAAACATTTATAAATATTTCTTAAAACTGACTTTTTGAATATTACGCATGAATATATTTTTTAAATCTTCCACACTCAGACCTGCTTCCTGCTGGCCGTGAACGTGATTGGTCAGCGCATGGACCTGTTCGCAGTTGGCCACGCCCTCGGCCTCATCACCATCCTATCAAGGCGCAGCAGGAAGCAGATTGCCCTTATATGGAACAAGTATTGTTACTTCCTGTCAGGGTTGTTGTGCTTCCAGTACCTGCTGTGCATCGGGTTTCCCCCGGCAGCGTGCAAAGGTACACACACACACACACACACACACACACACACACACACACACACACACACACACACATATGCGTGCATGTGCATTCATTCCTACCTGCAATCATACATACATACATTCAATCATTCCTATATGCATACATACAGTCATTCATTCATTCATTCCTATATACATACACACATACATTCATTCCTATATACATACATACATACATTCATACATTAATTAATTCCTTCCTACAGTATATACATACATACATACATACATCCCTACCTACCTACATACATACATTCATTCATTCATTCCTATATACATACATACATACATACATACATTCATTCATTCATTCATTCATTCGTTCATTCATACGTACATACATGCACACATACCTATAGCCCTATCCATGCGTGTGTACCCAGAGCAGCCTACTGAAGCAGGTCTTGTGTGCAGAGTACCCCTGGAGGTCCTCCGACATGGACTCCAACGTGGTGAAGTGGCTCTACCTGCCGGACTACCTGACCCCCCCGGACCCCCTCTTCATCCTCTGTAAACACCCTCTTCTTCTGCATTCATACTACTCATATTTATAGTGTGTGAACCCATTCATCCCATACTCCTACTTATGGTCCTATTGTTTCTGTTGTGTATTTGTCATTGATTATCAGTTAATAGATGTTATCCATTGTTCCTATATTTCTCTGTATTTTCTATATCTATGTATATATATTTCTGTGAATGATTGTTTGTGTCCTGGTCATTCTGTGTATTGGTA
Organism: Trisopterus esmarkii; assembly: GCA_027123545.1. Classification (NCBI taxonomy): domain Eukaryota; kingdom Metazoa; phylum Chordata; class Actinopteri; order Gadiformes; family Gadidae; genus Trisopterus; species Trisopterus esmarkii. The sequence continues at coordinate 4,270,195 of JAOPJL010000155.1, read as the reverse complement.
CGCCTAACTGTGGTACTTCCTGTCTGGGGCAGACGACTTCCTGCTGCTCCTCGGGGCGAGCATTCAGCTGCTGGTGTTCGAGGAGGAGGTGCAGACGACCTATCAGGTCCTGGCAGGAGACAACAGGGAGCAGGACCAGCAGGCCCCTGATCCAATCAGACTGCTCAGATTTAGCCACGCCCCCAACTTTATATTCTGCAGGTATAAACCCGCCCCCAACTTTATATTCTGCAGGTATAAACCCACCTCCATCTTTATATCCTGCAGGTATAAACCCGCCTCCAACTTTATATTATGTAGGTATATATTAAATATGTTATCTGTTTATATATTTGTGTATCTGTGTGTGTGTGTGTGTGTGTGTGTATTCAAACAGGTCCTATTTAGACATGATGAAGGTCATCATGTTCAGCTATCTGTTCTGGTTTGTTCTCACCATCATCTTCATCACTGGGACCACCAGGTTAGTATTATGAGTCCATGAGTTCATCACTCATTCATCCTCTCTTCTTGTATCAGCATCTTACTGTCACCCTCTGGTTAATTGGCTCTCAAATGATTATTTTAATAATTGTTTTAATTTTGTAGGATCAGTGTGTGTTAATGTGTTCACTATTTGGCAGGATCAGTAAGTGTTGATGTGTTCACTATTTGGCAGGATCAGTATCTTCTGCATGGGCTACCTGGTCGCCTGCTTCTACTTCCTGTTGGTGGGCGGAGACCTGCTGTTGAAGCCAGTCAGAATCATCCTGGTTTACTGGGATTGTCTGATTGGCTACAACATCTTTGTTATTACAATGAAGAACATCCTGTCGGTAAGCACACACACACACGCACACACACACACGCACACACCCACACACACACACACACACACACACACACACACACTAACTAGGTACTGCCATGGGTGGTTGTATATCGATTCTAATGTGGTTTTTTTCTGTGTGTGTGTTTGTGTGCGTGCGTGTGCGTGCGTGTGTGTGTGTGTAGATTCTAGCGTGTGGATACATCAAGTCTCTTGTGTTGAACCACTGCTGGCTGATTCAACTCTTCAGCCTGGCCTGCACCATCAAGGGATACACCAAACGTATGTCTGTCTGTCTGTCTGCCTGCCTGCCTGTCTGTCTCTCTGTCTGTCTGTCTGTCTGTCTGTCTGCCTGCCTGTCTGTCTGTCTGTCTGTCTGTCTGTCTGTCTGTCTGTCTGCCTGTCTGTCTGCCTGTCTGTCTGTATGTCTGTCTGTCTGTCTGTCTGTCTGTCTGTCTGTCTGTCTGTCTGTCTTGTCTAGTTACCTATTCATATATCTATCTGTCGATCTATCTGTCTGTCTGTCTGTCTGTCTGTCTGTCTGTCTGCCTGCCTGTCTGTCTGTCAAATCCATCACTCCATCCGTCCATCCATCTACCTGTCAATCTGTCTCTTGATTGACAGCCTCTCTGTCTGTCTTTCTGTCCTTTCTGTCTTTCTGCCTGTCCGCCTTGTCCATCCATCGGCCACCCGTCGGGTGTGTCTGTCCGTCCATCCCGTGTCCGTCCGTCCGTCCGTCCGTCCCGTGAGGGTCTCACGGTGGTCTCACGGTGGTCTCTCCTCTCCCCGGCGTGTCCCCAGGCGTGGAGCTGGAGCTGCGGCTCCCGGGCAACAGCAGCAGCTGCGTGATCCCCGAGCTGGGCGCCGGCGTGGAGTACAACATCAACGTGTTCGCCGTCATCAACAACAGCATCAGCGTGCCCAGCAGCATCACCGTGTCCACGTGTAAGAGAGAGACACACACACACACAGCGCCGCCCCCCTACGCCTCGCCTCGCTGCCCCCACACACACACACACACACACACACACAAACACACACACACCGGTCGGGGGAACCAGTGGAGGAAGGGAGGGAGAGAGAGAAGAGGGGGAGAGCGAGATAGATAGAGAACTGTCCCCTCCGCACACTCTCATACTGGTCGGGGGGGGGGGGAGCCGTCCAAGCCGTCCACCGCAAGTCCAGTTCATTAAGGGGGGCGGCATGGGGCTCAGGAGGTTGGAGTGGGTCGGCTGGTAACCGGAAGGTCGCTAGCTCGATCCCCGGCTCCTCTTGGCGCCGAGTGTCGAGGTGTCCCTGAGCGCGGCGCCTCAGCGTTCTGCCTCCCGCCGCGCTGGCTGGCGCCTTGCGAGGTTGACTCCATCGGCCATCGCTGTGTGAATTTGGAGAATTCACACACAGTTAAATATGACTTTGCATATCAATCATGCCACGAGGCTATCGGTATATGTCGGGACGCACAGCAGCGTACGGCTCACGGCCTTGCCGCTTGCGGGAGGGTGTGCGTTGCCTGTTGTAGCTGTGCGGTACAACCCCAGAACCATGTTGAGTCAAATAAAGATTGTACCATCGACTTACTACACAACCAGGCTCACCTTCAACACTCAATCTCTCCATCACGCCCCGGAGCAAATCGATAGCAAGACAGAGGATATCCCATCACTTTGATCGTGCTCTCCCGCTCTCCCTACCAACACACACACACACACACGCACACGCACGCACACACACACACACACACACACACACATACACAGGCACATATACACACACAAGCACACAAACACACACACACGCACAGACACACACACACACACACACACACACACACACACACGCGCACACACGCACACACACAGGCACATATACACACACACAAGCACACAAACACACACACACACACACACCAGAAAACGTATGCATTCGATAACAGATGATGACAGTTTGCAATACGCCGTGATAGCATCAACACCTCGGCCGGCGTAAGACGAGCAAGACGATACAGGCTGACACAACTGTTTGATGTCACTCTCTTTCCTCTCACTCCCACACTCCTCCATGGCCTCCTGTGCACGTACAGGAAGAAATGGAGAAAGTGTTTCCACGCACACCACACCCCCGTTGGATCTGCGGTGCTTTGTTGTAATGACATCAAATCGCTTTCAAATCCCCAGACTTTGTAGGGGAAAGATAATCAACCACACTTTCAGGTTTCTCCTCATTTGACTTCATCATCGTGATGATATAATTATATGTGTATGAATATTTTGCCTAGTTCTATCTTCAAATGACACGTTCGTCTAATACGTCCCTCAGCTTAACAGAGTCTCTCATGTTGTCAGATCAATTTATTCCAGAGGAATGAGGACGGCTCGGGGCAATCGTGTCGGATTAGAAAGCGCCTATAGTTTTAATCAGAACTCAACCAAGTCATGAAGAAAATATGAAGGAATCAATTCTGAAATTAACCGTATACAAAGAACAAAAATGACCTAAAGGCAGTAAGACTGACGGACAAACGGACAGAAAATGTAGACAGAAAACAGCCCAACAAAAAAAAACACAGGACGCAGGAAACACAACAGGACAAAACCCAAGGGAAGGTAAAATAGTGTGCGCTGTGCAGAGGAAAGGCAGTGAGGGCTGAGGTGAGGGCTGAGGTGAGGGGTGAGGAGGAGGGGAGCGGGGCAGCCAGCGGTGTACCGCCGGGGAGAGGGATGGAGCGGTGATTGATGAGCGCTGAGGACCAGTAATACATCTCTGGCTACCTCTGTAGATCTCTCCAACCCCAACGGTTTACTCTTCAAATCCATCACCGAGACCACGGTGGAGGTCCAGTGGCAGCCCTTCTACTACTCCTTCGATGGATGGGAGATCAGTTTCATCCCTAAGGTGAGGATGTGACTGCAGACAGTGTATTTAAACACGCATATAATGGTGGGGGTGGACGGTGTGTGTGTGTGTGTGTGTGTGCGTGCGTGCGTGCGAGAGCCACACCCCCCACCTTCTGAAATCTCACTCCCAGAACATACACACGCAAACACCCAGCAGCAAGGCTGCACGCACACCAATAACTACCGCAATTTCCACTCCGTGCCTTTTCAAATATTAAGTCTCCTGAGTGTGGGAAACATTATTTCTAAGATTTCTAGGTAGTACTCAGTCAAGCCATGTCACACTGCACTGAGCGGCAGCTGCAATGAATGCACTTTCTCTGGATCTATTCAACATGAACCCCATACCAAATTAGATAAGTGGATTGTATAAAGCTTATTGGCTATTAAGTGGATGAGCCATTAAATCCTTCTCAAGGACCAACCCTCCGCGAGAACCATAACAGTAGCATGCTCTAAGGCAGGAGGCGAGCACAAAACCTTTCTGTTTCATTCCATCAGTAAACTCTAGGTACTCCCAGCACTCTAATCTCGGCCCCTCTCAAAGTAATTGGTTTTCTTCTTTAAGGTTCTCTCCAGAGAAGGTATCCTTTGGTTGGTTCAGCATCGGCAGCTTAACTCTGACACTTTGGTATTCTTTGGTGCTTGCTCTTATTTAAAAGGCAAAAAGCGAGGAAAATAGAATTCAAACTCGAAAAGGAAAGTTTGCAAATGCAAAGTGAGGTATTAGGGGAAGAAAGAGAGAGCAAACGCCGGATTAACCCTTTCTTACATCTCACCTGCGCTTCCGCTGTTGTCAGAAACCGTGTTCTTTTTTTCCTGTGTTTTTCTTTTCGTGGTCCTTTTTTTCATCCCTCTCTCATCCCCTCCAACCACCGCCGGCCCCGGGGGAAATCATATTAGGAGACTGCAGTTCAGCCCCCTGCGGATTACACCCGGCAATGGGATTGTGAATTTTGACAATCTCGTAATGGAACTAGCCATAAAAGCTTTCGGCCAATGGGGACAAACATGGAACTCACTTTCCAGAAAAACAGAGAGATAAGGCAGACAGTGCTGTGTGAGGGAGAGAGAGGGAGAGAGAGGGAGGGAGAGAGAGAGGGAGGGAGAAAGAGAGAGAGAGAGAGAGAGAGAGATGGATAAGCAGCGACAAGCAAAAAGAGAAAGGCCAGGATGAAGAATAGGGTTGGATGAAGTATGAAGTATGAAGTATAGAAAGTAGAAAGTGTCAGTGTCTGCTTGCATGCGTCGATGCATGCATGAGTGTGTGTGCATGTGTGTGTGGGTAGGAGAATGCTGTGTGTGGGTAGGAGAATGCTGTGGTTGGTGCTGAACCTGAGGAGTGGCTGCTTAGTTTACAAGGCCCTCTTATGGCCTTGTAGCAATAGACCAGGGGCCATCTTAGAATCAGAAGTAATGTTTTGATTACTGCATGACGGCTTTTAACAGTACGAATTCCATTCTAATAGTAAATACAGAAACAAAACGAAACTTTCAAAAGTATATTAAAAGTGTAAGCCTTAATCTGAAGAATATTGAAATTGAGGCACTAGTGGAAGATCGCAGAATTGAACACAGCAGTTCATTTTCTAATTATGCAAAATAAAACCGTTGAAGATGATTATGCCGCAATCAACGTCCACGTACTATAATTCTCCTAATATAATGGGGATTTCTCATTTTTTAGAGCCACAGTAATTACGACCGACATTTAGTGAGTTTAACGACATTCCTTGATGGTTTTCTAGTTGCTGTCATCAAATTGATTGTGCCACTAATTGCGGACGGAACCCATTGGATGAGCCATTTGCAACATGTTCGATCTTTTAAATAAAGATCTCACCATGCAGGACTCTGGAAAGCTGAAACAGCAGTGTTTATGTGGTGCCAGATTCTTCTGTCTGGTGATGGGAAGTCCATAGAACACTCTGTTCTTCTCAGGATAGCTGGGACTAATGGCATATCGACCACTGCTTTTACAAAATGTTCATTGCCATCCAAAATATTGAAACATATGCAATCCATGTATTTCCTCAAAGATTAAAAAAAAAAAACTATTTACATCGGCGACCACAACATCTATGTATGTACCCATGGCGACAAGACATTACCTCTAATGCACAATAAAAAAAACCATGATTTATGAAAATGTATAAAAACGTAGACATATCTGTTTCTGCAGATGAAGTCCGTCCGTGTGTCTGATGGACAGACACAGGCACCAAGACGCCTTGTCTTTAACCACCGGGCCCGCCAGTGATACAGGAACTGTGTGTCTGTCTGTCTGTCTTCCACCCCCAGGACAATGATGGAGGCATGACGGCCCAGCTGCCCAGCACCATCACCTCCTTCCTGCAGAGCGGCCTGCGTCCCGGGGAGGAGTACACCGTCAACCTAGTGGCCCTCAGGGACCAGGGCCGGAGCCAGCCGGTCACAGCCACCGTCACCACGCGTACGTACCCCCAGCGCCTGACCTATATCGTCACGGCAACCTGCCCAGGCTAACAGGGGAACGGCCGCAGAGTCAAAGGAATGGGGGGTTTCTGGTTGCGGTCGAGTGGCTAAAGGGAAATGTCCCCCCGTTTCTGTATCGATGTGTTTGACTGCGTTGACCGCGTGTTTAGTGTAAACTCCGAAACATTTACGCTTTCATCGAGATGGAAAAAGAACCGAGTGCAGAGTACACACCTGGGTCTACTGATACAAATCAGTGATACTCAGTACAGCACAATGGAGGAGGATTTATCAGTGTCAGGAAGGACCTGTAGCAAGGAAAATGTACAACTATACAACAATTTGTGCCTGCCCATGTTACCAAGTGGTAATCAACCTTTTTAAACCTGCTTGCTTGGGACTAATGCTATCCTGACTTCAGTGAATGCACAGATGGATGGTCTGTGAACGGAAGAGAGGAATGGCTGTGGGGGACCAATAATCACGTGTACTCGCCCCCGGCACTTTATATCTGTTTCCATAATTACAATCAACTTGTTAGAGTTAAAGTCATAATTAAAACGGCAAACCGATATCATGTTTCTCCCAATCAGAAAGTGAATACTTAATAAGTAGTTGGGAATCTTTAACTATTTTGAGGTGGAAACACACACACACACACACACACACACACACACACACACATCCAAATGTAAACAAAGATACACTTGGGTATAAACATGAAACCTTGAATTTGAGAATAGACAATAAGTCACAGACACACATTTCCAGGCTTGCTGTGCACTCTGGAGACATTAGGAGACCTCTATAAACACACACACACATACACTGGTAGACACACGCACTTGCACATAACCACAACACACACACACATACAAAACTGAAAATACATTCAGCTATGTACACACACACACACACACACACACACACACACACACACATTCACACACACACACACACACACACACACACACACACACACACACACATGGGTACACCCGCCCAGCGACCCAGACAATAATAGAGGATGTCACTCTGACGTATTGGCCGGTCCCCCCGCCAATTAGGACCCTAATATAACCGTAATATAACCGGCGCCCCAGTCCTCACCTGAATGACACTACTTAGACAGCCATAGTATCTCCAATTCCAAACTCCTCGGTAACAATCCAAATATGCGCTCTCCGCAGTCAAAACACCATCCATTTCCTGTCAGCTCGCCGACCGCCTCCCTGTCAGTTGTAATTAAGTAGGCATTAATTATTCATGTGGCTCCCTCATTAATGTTTGAACGTTATCCTACTGCGAGACACCTTATTGGATAAAGAGAGACGAGGAGGCAGAAAAAAAGGAGACAAATTTGAAGGCCCTTAATTATTCATATCGGTAAAGATTTATCTTTCCTTGGAGACTCGGCATGTCTGGGTGGGTAGTGTGTGAGTGTGTGTGTGTCTGTGTGTCTGTGTGTGTAGAGTGTAGTGTGTGTGTTGGGAAGGCGAGGTAGGCAGGAGGACTAGAAGGAGACCTTGGAAACGTCAGGAAGTTGCCCATGAGCGGAGGAACTGTCTTTCTCAGGGCAGGTTTTATAGCACAGACCCCATGGGGCCAATTTTAAATGTGCCAGTGCCTTGAGGGCCGAGGTGGACGGGCGGTACGCGACGGCCCCTCTTCTGATGTGTAGGGGGTCAGAGAGTGACATTTTGAATCACGCGTTCTGTGGCCCGTCGTGCGAGTCCACCGGTGAGATGATTGACGTGGACATGCATAATGCAGGCAGGAGTGTGTGTGGGTGTGTGTGTGTGTGTGGGTGTGTGTGTGGGGGGGGGGGGGGGGGGGGGGGGCGCCATTGTAGAAAGGAAAGAGGTGAGAGAAGGTTCCAGACGTCGTTTGACCTAGAGCCTGCACACGGCGGTTATTAAGTACAAATAAATGAACACATCGTTTGGACTTTGGTTTGGAAGCATTTCATGTGGGCTATAATGAATATAGCTTGTTCAAAGTGTTTTTTATTTTATTTTATGTTTTTCTATTAAGTTGAAGGAGCTTTTCTATCTTTTATTTCCGTTCCATTAGCGGTCTGCACTGAGGGACGGTTTGCTGTGCAGATATATCTCACACTAATGCAGCCCTAGCTCTAATTAGCTCTGGTATTGGAGGAGAGGTCACAGGGCCTATTTCTTTTCTGCCTCTGATGAGTGAAAAAAGAAAAAAAATCGATAATGAGGTTCAGTGATTGTGACTGGGGTTTGATCTCGGCTGGGCGAGAGCTTACGAACGGGTAGGCAAGGACCGAGAATCTTTTATTTATTACCAGCCCTTAAACTTTAAAGTTAGGGTCATTTCTATCCATAAGGTACTCATTATCCCGTCGTTAATAACCTGTTTCTAGTATTAAAATGCATCTCTTATTGGCATTCAGCAATTTACCATGGCTCCCTCTGGTCCTTGAATGTTTTGCAGATTTTGGCCCCGTCCACACAAAGACTATTTTTTGGTGAAACCTCATGAGTCTTGTGCGTTCGGGCCGACCGCCCAGACGGATCCGGCGTATCCGGTGCCTCGAAAACACACTTTTCTGAAACCACCTTCGAGGGTGGATTCGGATAAAAACTGACCTATGCGTCGTGTTAGAATTCGTGTGAACGCCTGAAACGCAACCGATGACGTTTTTTTATTTACTTATTTGATTTGTATTATTTTTGTTGCTTTAAATACAGCCCTTTGGCTGTAAAGTATTTCTGCTCAATCTAAAAGGTTTAACAACTGCTTTCTCCTCCTCGACTGTATGTTCGTACACAGCGCGAGTGGACTTGATGCACGCAGGCTTGATGCGCTCCACTTTTTTTTGTGAAGAACCAGCGCCACACAGTGGTCTTCACTATGTACTACAGCGTTTCTGAAACAGTGGGTTCACACTCTCTTCACAGGCTCTCAGACAGGCATCTCACCTCTAGTATTCTGTATTTGGCTGAGATATGTATTCATCAAATAGCCTTTTTAGATAGAGAAATTCAGTCTGTGTCTAATTCCCAAAAGGAAAACTTGCAACACCATTGTGCAGAGATGCTTTAAAAAACACATGACATAAAAATCGACTGACGGAGTCTCATCAAATGAAGGAATAGAATATCAAACCGTGTGCGTCATGGCTACGTCACGCACTTGTGACATACAGTCCTATGGTTGTATCACCCTTATCTTAGGGTCTCTGTTCTATTATTCCAACAGAGGGTACTTACAGCTCTGCTTTGCCTGTAGCGACCAAACCAAGAGCCCATTAAGCACACTAAGCTTTGAACACACTGAGCTGGGAAAAATCGAACGCGACATGTTTGACGGCCGCACTTCATCGCATCGCATTAGCGGACGTCACCGGCGACACGCAGCAGCGACGGCGTTTGCCACGTGCAGCATTGGGGTGTGTGCGAGGGGCAGACGTGCATGTTGAGCGGGTGGGGTGGGGGCGGTGGGGGCGGGGCGGCCTGAGTCAGCGTGTGACGCGAGTACGGATAATGGGAAAGGACGTGTATAGGTTTTCCTTCAGTCAACACGGTGTGCAGATGATTGGTTGGTTAGTTGGTCGTTGGTGACATGTGGTCATGTGATCGTGGGAGAATCATTGCGCCGCTGGTGAGGGCCGTAACAATGGTTGTGAGAGCGGTAGAAGTGATGGATGGTTGCTCTTTGCTCTGCTCTGGGGTTTTGAAATCGCAATGAGATTGTAAACGGTTAAATAAAATGAATGAAATAATAGAAAATAGCTCTTAGTTTAAAAAAAGATAATTGTGTCACGTTAGATTAAAATGACAATTTTTAAGGTTTTTAGTCTCTGAGTCACATGTTTCCTGTTTTGTGCATTCTATATCTTCTCTAACCCCCCCGCAGTGATTGATGGCCCCACCCAGCTGGTGGTGCGCGACGTGTCCGACACGGTGGCGTTCGTGGAGTGGACCCCGCCCAAGGCCAAGATCGACCAGATCGTGCTGCGCTACGGCCTGCTGGGGGGCGAGGGCCCCCGCACCACCTTCCGCCTGCAGCCCACCCTCAGCCAGTACTCACTACAAGTCAGTGGAGAGAGAGAGAGAGAGAGAGAGAGAGAGAGAGACAGAGAAAGAGAAAGAGAAAGAGATATTATTCATCTGACGTGTCATATTTTGGCCAAATTGTGATATCTAACCTACCACTGCTCTCCTCACACTGCTGATTCACTGGGCCTCATTGGCTATATGCTAAGCCAATCACAGTGCTTTTTACATTCCATTATCGCTTTCTGCCTAAATCTTCTATTTGACCTAGGCCTTTTTATGCTAAATACAAGATGATAATGATTTTAAGGTATCAAGATGATACCTTAAAATGTGTGTCCGTCATCAATTTCATAATTGTCATTCATCTATTTGACTTGAGCATTTATTACACTAAATACAAGATGAACCTTAAAATAGGACTCAGGCAGTGATGCTAGGAGGCTAAGGCTAGCCAGTAGAGACTTGAAGGCCTTCCTCCTGCGTGTCCGTCCCAGGTGCTGAGGCCCGGCTCCCGCTACCACGTGTCCGTGAGCGGGGTGAGGAGGGGCAACGAGAGCGGCTCCGTGTCCACCGAGTTCACCACCGGTGAGACCACTCTCATGGAGGCAGATGTGTGTGTATGTGTGTGTGCGTTTGTGTGTGTGTGTGTGTGTGTGTGTGTGTGTGTGTGTGCGTGTGTGTGCGTGTGTGCGCGCGCGTGTGTGTGTGTGTTTGTATGTGTATGCGTATGCGTGTGTGTGTGT
>JAOPJL010000155.1:3992478-4004007 GCA_027123545.1 Trisopterus esmarkii | reverse complement strand
CTCTCTCTCTCTCTCTCTCTCTCTCTCTCTCTCTCTCTCTCTCTCTCTCTCTCTCTCTCTCTCTCTCTCTCTGCCTAAGTGCATCAAGGACTGTGCTGCATTCATAGTATTTATAATCATAGTATTTACAGTTTTGCATTGCGCTGCCAATGGGTTTTATGATCTGCTACTACATCAAAGGAAGACGTAAATGATAAACGTACATAACATAATAAAAACGAAATACATAAAGGAGAATTGTTGTTGAAAGTTATATCACCAACAATACAAAAAATGCTAATAATAAACATTAGTGATACGTGATTAGGGAGGGTATGTAACCAAAAAATTGTATTCAATCTAAATGATTGTGCTCTTTATTGTCTACGCGGTGACAATGACCTATGGCACGGCGAATGGAAAGCATGTGGGAGATGCAAGTTACATGTGGGTCCTTGGTCAAATATATGCATACAGTATTTATATATACATAGTGTGGATCTCCGGGAGGCCGAGACAGAAATGGAAGCAAAAGAATGTAAAAGATGTTCAGCCTGTCTTGTCTATGAGGGGCTCTTTAACGGCACACAAAACAAAATGCTGTCCGCTGTCTATGTTTATACTATGGAGATTTTATAGGAAGATTGCAAGCTGTCAAAAATATGATATACAACCAATAAATCAAATTGCGGTGGATGGTACTGAGACTTCCCTAGCTCTCATTTACACTCCCCTTCACCTGCCATTCACCTTTATCCCCCCCCCCCCCAGGGTAAGCTGGTACTGAGCAGCTCAGCATTTAACTGCTATCATGTCTCATCTGTATATATCATACAGATGAGAGCTACACAACACAAAAGACAAAAGACAAGACGAAAACCGCTATCAAAGCCATTTTGGTCTAAAGCTAGCTATGTAGAACCAAAACTGTATATTTATATTATAATATATTATAAAGTCATTTATATATAATCAACAAACCAAAATACAGCACGATATGTATTTTCTTTACTTTTTTTTTCAGTGGTTCCTAACTTTGCCTTTAGGTGTACCACTTAGGTCCTACCACACATCAAGACCTTTCGCGGACCCCCTGACATACAAACCACAGACTACCTGCGGTTAAATACACAAGCATGTCTATAAGAAGGCCAGTGTGTACATTTAGCTTTACTACAATTACTACAAACATCAATGGAAAATACAATGGAAAAACATGGTGATATGCAACTATTTCTGAAACAATAAAAACCTATAATATTATTTTTACTGAATACAATTTTTTCTATTATTGTAAAATATGTAAATCCGTGCCCCCTGAAGTACCCTCGTGTAACACCGATTAAAAACAATGCTCTCGTGCTGTACAGTGTACTAGTTATAACGTACCACTAGAGGACACTGTCCCCACACAATACTATGCTGACCATAGTCCTTCATTATCCTCGCCATCTGCAATTCATCAGTCACCCCACCCTCAATTAACTTTTTTTGCAAGGGTTCTATTGAGAGTGATGTCTCTGATATATATATATATATATATATATATATATGATATGCCATTTTTATTTGTTTCAGTTGGAAATATATGAGCCTACTGTACAAGTAATTTATGTTATATATTTCTATGATAGTATACACCTTCATCTTTTTTTATTATTTTAAGCACTCATCACTGCCAATTCTCAAGGCTACTCACACAAACAATTTTGGCTATTCAAAGGACCATATATATATAATTTGATTATAAACCAGACAAAAATAAAATAAAAATATCCGAGCCAAGATATTACTATCTAAGTTTTTGGTGGTCAATAATGGCCTCAAATTCTGCCGCATCTTGGCAAAATGGATTTACAATATCAGCAAGAAACCAGTATGAATCAAAGATATGCATTAGGTATTAAACTTAAAATAATTATTTCATAGAACTCACTAGGATAAACAATCAAACAAAATTCAAATAAGTTGCTCTCCTCTTGGATTCGGCGAGACCACACAGGGTCTGAGTTTCACTTATTCTGCTGTTTCACTATTCATTGTGGAATGCAAACTGCAATACCACGATAGTTTCCAAAGGCTACACAGGTACACTCCAGGTACACTCCAGGTACACTCCAGGTACACTCCAGGTACACTCCAGGTACGCTCCAGGTACACTACAGGTATACTACGGGTACACTCCAGGTACGCTCCAGGTACACTACAGGTATACTCCAGGTACACTACAGGTATACTCCAGGTACACTCCAGGTACACTACAGGTATACTCCAGGTACACTCCAGGTACACTACAGGTACACTACAGGTACACTACAGGTACGCTCCAGGTACACTCCAGGTACACTACGGGTATACTACGGGTACAGTACAGGTATACTACAGGTACAGTAAAGGAACACTAAAGGTATACTTGGGGTCAAAGTCAGACCCTTTTGGACGGGAGTCAAACCCTCTAACGCTGGAGGGGCCCACACACGCAGGGCCCCGCCAGGCCCCTGGGTTTTGGAACAGGAAGCGCCTCAAAAGTCTGCATCTCATTTCTTGGCTTTCTCATGCGGTAGTTAAATATAACCATGCGTTAGCTGGGATCTAATTTGTTAGTGACGCTTCACACTGACTGGAAAGCCGTCATACATGTCACCATATCACAGGCAAGATATCTAATAACTTCCAATGGCAGTAAAGGGCAGTTTGACATGGCGGGATGTCTCTTAAAATAGAGGATTGGGGCGTCCCCCCCCACTGTGAGCGCCTCTACTGCTTCAGCGCCTTTGAGCAAAAAACGGGTCACCCTTATACGGCAACCTACTTTGCAGGTTGTCTCTCACAAAGCTTTTAGTGAATTCAGAGATACTTCAAAATAAGTTAAATTCAATTCAATTAAGTAAAATATACTTTGGAGACACAATTTAATTTGGCATCCTCTATATGCAAGTCAGGAAAATAAAAACTGTTCAGACTATTTGGATTATTTTTTAATTGGGCTGAAACCGATACGCTGAATCCATCATATACACAGAGGGCGGTCCAAGAACACAATGTTCACAGGGCTCAAGGCTGACACCAAAAAGGAATCAAGTGGATGCGAGGTGTTATTTACGGTGCTAGTGCTAATAAAAAAAAGAATATATATATAGGGTTATACATACATACAGGGTTCCCCTGGAACGGTCTAATTGGTTTAAACCTATTTTATTGGATAACGCTTCAAAAAGCAAAACTGTGCTATGTGGATGAAGGCACTGGCTTCAGATCCGCTCCTCAAAGAATGCAGTATGCTGCATAACGGATCGTAATTGGAGCATTTTACCCAATTAGCAGCATGTGATTATTCAATATAGGAGGAGGAGCGCCAAGTTTGTTCATGTGGTAAGTCATGTCGACGCCCTCAGCAAAATAAATAGAAAAAAGACCCCTTTGCAATAAAAACAAAACAACTTATTCAAAGTTCATCTGTTAAAATGAATGAACACAGACGGGAAAGTTAGTTGCCCCAGTGCCATCAGTCGAAAATGTTAGTCTTGAGCCCCGGTTCACATTAACACAGCTTTTTTACATTTTACACAGCTTACATTTCAAAATGTGCATAAAGAAGATAAATAAAACAAAACAAAAGTCAAATCGACAGATTCCCTCCACAACATCCACAAAGTTGTTACCTGCATTGCAAGTGCCTCCGATGCTGTGCCTCTCCTCCGGTAGCAGAGTATATCCCACAGCTTGCGCCACACATACGTGGCCCCCAGACACAGGCGGCTCCATAGCCACATGTCTCTGCTCTTGAGGAATGGCTCCACGGCTCTGATTTCACTTTTCGCCATTCAGCAAAATTCTTGAGCAGTTCCTCAGACCTATCCTGTTTATATATAACCAGACCTTAGACCGGGAAGACCGCAAGGGTGAGGAAAGACGGCAGAATGGTGACGGGGAATATGAAGTGTTCCGAGGGTAAGTGCCGCCCTCCTTTACAGAAGCGGCGTTGACTTCATCGGGGATGTGTTAATCCAACCGATCCCCATCGCCCCATCAGGATCTGCAGCATAAGGACAAGGGGTTTGAGGCGATGAAACAAGAGGGACAGGTGCATACTGAGTTTGGCCAGGGGCCACAGTTTTACAATAGGCTACTGTATGAAATAGGTATGGATGTACAATCTATCAGTCCCTTTCTAAAAAACAAATACACACACACACACACACACACACACACACACACACACACACACACACCTTTCACAAATGACCTGGATAGGTATAGATGCATTCACACAAACACTTTAAACATAATTAAACGATTAAAATGGGAGGATTATGTCGTTGTACATCTGATCTCTAGGTCAGCGTGCCATGGCCTGTACACATGTAGAGGTCCCTTCTGCGGGGTTGAATTACAAATAACATACACATGCAAACACGTGGGCCACGATGACCTGTGACCTTTCATTTCAGTGAGGTCACTGCACCTTATTGACCTTATGCTAAAATGAGTAAACACAAATACACAATTATCTCACAACCATGTAACAACCATTCATCTGTAGGTCAGATTCCTTTTGTTTAATTGATTTGGCTAACTTCACTGGGGTGTTTGCAGCCATAGACACCAAGGACTACACACAACACACACACACACACATATCCAGAATGTCTGGCACCACAGCAGACACTCTTCAAGTTGTCTGCAGCCAGTGCCGTTGCTCTGACAAAGGGCTTCCTATCTGTCTTACTTTATACTACTGATGTATGAAATGTACCCAGGAGTTTGAATAATTGCTGATAGACGACCATAATCATTTATTTATTGGTTTAATGTTCTTCTGCAACCAGGTACCTAGGAGATAATTCATTGACAATGTATTGTCTGCAAGTAGACCCATTGCTTTTTCCTTAATGTTCTGACCTGAAGGAAAATGTAAAAAGAAGCTTTGTAAATGATGGCATGGAATGTTTTTTGTTGAGTTGGTTGTTGGCGGTTTTTTATTTGTTTTTATTAGCGTGACAAGACGACCGTCACAACACCCCGAGTTTGAGATCTCAAGATATTGCCCAATATCCCGAGATAGCCAAACCAATCAAATTGAGCTATCTTAGGGGGTTCACGTGTAGCATATAGTCATGTGATTTATTATTGATTCATTTATTAATTATTTATAATTATGTTATTATTTTCCCATCTCTGGAAAATAATAACACAAGCCGTAAAGCCAGGACTATCAAAAACGACAGGTCCCAGAATGCAACTGAAACTAACGGCAACATAAAACCATACTTTCTTGCCTGATTATCTTAATAAAATAAAAAATACTTTTAACTACTTAATAACTGTTAAAGCGAAATTCGGCCAACGAAAGCTTAACTTAAATGTTACTATTTAAAGCACGTCTCCCGTTGTTTTGGTCACGTGGTAGAAAAAAAGGGTCAAAAGTTTCGCGGGAAAAAAACATGGAGGACGAAGTGACAGCGCCTCCGCGCTCAGAGTCTGTGCAATGCCCCGTTTGCTCCAAAGGATTCAAACCTTCCAAGATTAACGCACATCTCGACAGATGCCTTCAAGACGACGCCGACCGCTGTCCGTCCACAGTGAACGAGGACGGACCACCTCTTAAGAAACCCCGTGTTGCTGCTGCTTCACCTCCACCCGTAGGCCTACCTGTCAATGGGACCCCGACCCGTGGGCTCCGAGGTACGTCCTCGACCGTGTTCTCCCTGTTTCAGAACAAAAAACACAACGTTTCAGTTCAAGGTGAACAACAACCAGGCTCTTCTTCATCAGCCGTCAGCAGGGGTGTTAAACGCACCGCTCCAGGTGATACAGAACCAGGGCATACTGATGCTGACCACACTATGCCCAGTCCACCCAGTACATCATTAACCTCAGTGAAGAAATCTACGGAAGCCGTGCCGTCCCGGACCTTTCTGACCACCGACAAGCCCTTAGCCGAGACACTCCGACCGAAAACGCTGGAGGAGTACTTTGGACAGAACAAAGTGGTGGGAGAGCATACTCTCCTCCGCTCACTTCTGGACTCACAAGACATCCCCTCGTTGATCCTGTGGGGACCCCCCGGATGTGGAAAGGTTATTCATTTAAATGATTCTATGCATAGTTGCCTTAAATATATCCTGTCCTTGCAGTTACACAAGCGTTAATGCAATTACCAGGGATGTATAAAGTACGAGAGACCCATACTTGAGTAAAAGTACAAGTACTACATCAAAAATAGTTTTTTGAGTAGAAATTGAAGTGTTCTTTAAACACCACACTTACGTGGAAGTACTAAAGTATTCAAAATGTTATTGTATGTTAAGTATTGCAAGTAGTTTATTTCAATGTCTTTTTTAATGTACCACTCAAGTACTCAACTGAAAGTAAAAGTACAAGTATTGTGTTATGTTTATATCAAAGAAAGCAGTCAAAAGTTAGAATATCATTGTTTATATAATTTCAAATATTTACACTGAAGGACACATAATTCCTTTGGCTGTAGCAGCAGTACAAGGAATACAATACAGAGCTGTCTTAAAGCTGTCAAAGGCCACAGACAAGTGTTTATGTAAAAACAAACAACAAAAACATAGGCCAAATCAAAGGCCAAGTGACAAACATGGGTAAGTTAAAGGACAATTGTGGTATTTTGAACATTGAGCCCTTTCTGGTTTGTATAGGATGAAATAGAATGATTGACACCGAACCTGTCTCGGGAATTTGGCTCATTTCGAATGGCCCCTGCCTGTTTCAGAATGGCTGCCAACGTGGATGCACAAACCTGTCCTTAAAACAACCCTAAACATTTGATTTCAGAAATGTGTAACTCACAGAGTGGTTAGTGGTGTTCGTTGATATTCCAAATCAAGTATCTTTGCGAAATACAGTTTCTGTCATGTTTTATTGCACATTAATCACATTTTATAAATCCCGTTGATTTCTCTTGGAAGACTCATTGCTCGTTGGCCGGAAACGGAAAGGACAGAACAGAAATCAATGGGATATCATTTTTATAATTGTAACGAGTAACGATTCAGCACATGAAAAATGTATCGGAGTAAAAGTATTAAACTCATCAAAAATATGTAGTGAAGTAGGAGAAAAAAAGAATACCTCAGTACAGTACTGAAGTAGTTCTACTTCGTTACTAAAGATCTCTGGCCATCAATCATTGACAGACTTTGATTTTGCACAATGTTAAGGCTGCAAATCGTATTAGCCCAAAGAGTCTAGTCAAACTAATCCAAGATGAAAGCAATTACACGTATTGCAATGAAATTAAAGTTGCGCAATGGCTTGGTCTTAAACATATTCTGCATTCATAAACACCAATACATGAAGTATACATAAGGGTGTCTGTATATCGCTCTGTGGTGAGGCTAGGTGAACATCACCAATATGGCTGCACAACGCGAAGCGAAGTCAAACGATGTAATGGCTGCTGTGACGATCATCAGTTCATATCGAGTCTTGCTCTTCTCTCCTCTCTCTCTCTTTCCTAGACCACTCTCGCTCACATCATAGCCAGCCAGAGCAAGCAGAAGGGAACGGTGCGCTTTGTGAAGCTCTCAGCCACCAGCGCGTCGACCAGTGACGTGCGAGAGGTGATCAAGCAGGCACAGAACGAACTGCGGCTGTGCAAGAGGAGAACCATCATGTTCATAGACGAGATCCACCGCTTCAACAAGTCCCAGCAGGTGCTGACCAGCAAGTGTGTTTCAATCCCCTGTCAATTTTGATGCATATATAGCCATAATGGCATGTGTTTTTAAAATTGTTGTCTTGCACCTCCCAAGAAAGAAGAAAGCCTTTATTATCATTACAGTACAACGAAATTCTTTTCCACTTGGTGCATTTGTTTGCATGGCAAACATAAGGGTCAATTATTTTTACAAAATAAAAAATAACAAATAACAAATTTACAAACGAACAGTAGAAAATATCTGGAAACAGTGGAATAGTGCAATACAGTAGAGTAGTGCAATAAATATTGTGTTAACAGTATTATAATGTGTGTGTGTGTGGCAGCACACATGTGTCCTTTCAGTTTGGTTGTTTTGTGCAAGTGCTTGCCCTTTACAGTCATAAGCATTCCTTAATATAAGCATAATAATGTTAAGCTTGCCGTGTGTGTGTCTGCGTGTGTGCGTGCGTGCGTGCGTGCGTGCGTGCGTAGGACACCTTCCTCCCTCACGTGGAGTGTGGCACGGTGACCCTGATTGGGGCGACCACGGAGAACCCCTCCTTCCAGGTGAACTCTGCGCTGCTGAGCCGCTGCCGGGTGCTGGTGCTGGAGAAGCTCTCCGTGGAGGCCATGAGCGCCATCCTGCGGCGCGCCGTGGACTCCCTGGGGGTCCGCGTGCTGGGGGACGGGGAGCAGGCCGGGGACCCGGAAGAGCCCCCCGATGACGGAGCACAGTGAGTCACCTCTAAGCTCCACGTCGTGTGGCTAATTAAGAGTGAATATCTGTTTAATATCCAATATCTTTTTAAACTAAAAAGTAAATCCAATTACGTTCAAACTGAGTAATATGGCGTTGAGTGCTGAGAGAGAGGTTTGTTTTAAGATGCCAACAGCAGCTCTTTTCTGCCATGCATTTCACTTTCAGTTTGGTTGTGTTGACGTTCCTGTTAAGCAGGCCTTGTAGTTGAACTTCTGAAACGTGTGGGGTACTCTGCCTTCCCACGCCTACTAAACTCTGGGAAACAATCCTATTTTTTACAGCCCTCTCAACAATAATGCATCACTGCGAACAGTGAAGGCTTTTTGACCATCCAAACCAAACGACTTAATCTATAAATGCATCAAAATTATGCATGTTTTCGTAAGACATCTCGTAAAACTATCTTTGTGGTTGTTTATGATTTGCTGGAAGGGCACTCGCGTCCTTGGGGTGCATGTTTCCACCCTGGCCTACCTGTTAAACGGGGCACACACGTGTTGGGTGGCCTGGCCTAGAGCCGTAAGGAAACACTCCCCCAGTAATCCGTCAGAGCTGCCGTTCAATGCGCTCAGCAGACGCACTGCTGACGCAGGGCAGACGCACTGCAGACGCAGGGCAGACGCACTGCAGACACGCAGCATAAACACTAAAATAGACCTGAAGTCTATTCATAACAATCCACTAGTGACTGTTCACAATGAAACCACAAACAACCACATATAGCTGAGCACTCATAGTGGTTGATTGTCCATCTCCTATCTGTTCGCTTTGGCTCTGGGCGCGATGCTGACCCGTGGCCGGGGGAGCAGGCACGAAAGAGACGCAGTGGGACGCAGCCCGCCCACTGTAGCTCGCCCACTGTAGCTCGCCCACTGTAGCTCGCCCACTGTAGCTCGCCCACTGTAGCTCGCCCACTGTAGCTCGCCCATTGTAGCTCGCCCTCTGTAGCTCACCCATTGTAGCCCGCCCATTGTAGCTCCCGGGTTAGTTAGCACTGCCGCCTCGCAGCAAGAAGGTTCTTGCTTGGTCCGAATCAGAGCCATCGCCACCTGGCCTTTCCACTTATAGTTCATGGGTTTCGCGTGTTCACGTGGCTTCACCGCCGGGTGCTCTGGTGTCCTCATACCTCATAACACGCAGGCGATACACATAACATGCAGCCGACCCACCCATATCCCATGCTATGGGTCCCAGGCACCCTGCTGTGTCACAGCCCACTGAACCGAGCAGGTAAGGATGCACAGACTGAATTTTCCCGACAGAGATGAATAAAGTATATTCTTCTTTCTGTTTTGCATGAAAAGTGCTGTATAAAACAAGTGCTTATTTATTTTTTCCTTTTTTTAATGTAACTCATGGAAGAAGGTGTGGTCTTGGCATCTGCTTCCCTCATCTTAACGACGCAGCGCGTATGATATAGAGGACCCCCGGCCCCTCTCCCCACGTCTCCCCTTCCTATGAATTCGGAGAAGCTAGAGGGGCCTATGCATTACCCAATCTATGTCATCGCTTATGACTGCATCAAGTTGGCAGGTCGATGAGGTTCCTCGAAGGATGCATTCATTGTCTGTAGTTATTGAGTCGGCAAAACTACAGGAATGTAATGTGAGCAGTGAAGGCTGTCGGCCCTGAGTGCTGCGTGCCAGTAAACTGAAGTGCTGACTCAGAGAGAGGGAGAGGGAGGGAGAGAGGGGGAGGGATGTTTGGCTAAGCATTGCCTTATGGTATCATAGGGCTTAGAGATTTGAGATGGGAGCTGAGAAAAAAACTATTGACTCAGCTTTCAATGTAAACCAGCAGGCGCTTTCATCCAAAGTGACTTCCAAAAAGTGCATTTGTCAGAAGATAGAGAACCAATATATCGGTACTGTCGGTACATTATAGATATTCATAGGACCAAGTGCTAAGCTACAATTACTAGGATCACCTCGCCATTATTACTTCACTTCACACGACAAATTCAGAGAGCGCCCCCCCGTAGTCGGTGTGATGATGACGGACCCGGGTTCCTCTGTGTGCCCCCGGTCAGACCGCAGGTCTTCATCGAGCAGAGGGCTCTGGACACCGTGGCCCACCTGTGTGACGGCGACGCCCGCGCGGGCCTCAACGGCCTGCAGATGGCCCTGCAGGCCCGGGTGGGCATGGCCCCGCCAGGCAGGGCCGGGGCCCCGCCCGGGAGGGTGGTGGTGCAGGAGAAGCACGTCAAGGAGGGTCTGCAGAGGTCCCACATCCTCTACGATAAAGCAGGTAGATAGACAATACTACAAACTACTGTTTGTAGTAAGGTGTGTATATGTTGATTTATCTCACTTTATTTTCCCTTATCTTTTTTGAAGATATATTGATATATATATATATATATATTGATATATTGCTAATTTATGCATCACATCATAGCAAATGAGACTATATAAATCATTGGTAATCAAGGAGGATCATAACCCACACTCAAAACACATGGTGATTACAGAGGATAGTTGTAGCCATATGTTATGACACTTCCCCAAGATGGATGGTTGCTATAACAACTATATATATATAGAATGTAATGTATGTGTGTATGTATGGTGACTAATTCAATTGTCTAGTCATTACTTTATCTCAAGCGTGGATCTTATGCGACCTATATATTTAGAAACATTGAAACATTGATCCCACAACTCCTAAAGTACAGATTCCTCCGTAGTACAAATAGGACGTGTTGTATGGAGAACCTGTTAGCAAAGTGGCCTTATGTAAAGTACCTTCAGCCGGCCATCAATTCAAGGCAATCAGAAAGGGCAACTGCAGTGATCCCTTTGAACAGGTGTGGTGAAACCCAGGCTTTAATGGGAATCAGCCCTGCTCTTTTGTTAAGCCTTTTACAGCAACATCCCTTTCAAATAAACCAGTTTTTATTTATTATTTTGAGTGAAATCAATAGTCTAATCTCCTGGTATATATTACTTAAAAAATGTAAAAAAATTTGTTTTAGAACTATTCATTAATTAAAACACACTTTTAATTATTTTCATCCCCACACCCAACCCCCGTGAAGGGCTCATCCTTGAGTGTCTGGTGATAACACCATAAGCACTGTTATGTTCTGATGGAGGGGGTGTGGATGGGTAGAGCCGGG
>JAOPJL010000155.1:3724091-3761652 GCA_027123545.1 Trisopterus esmarkii | reverse complement strand
CATTTTTATAATTTGTAGGTAGTATTTATAAGGCGACGGAATGCATAAGGGACTTCGAAAACATAGTTGACAAAATTAAAAGCTGCTTGCCCCTGCAACATAAACAATGCAGGCCAATGACATGGTATCACCACAACGGTCTATGCAAAAACAATGAAAATAGGTCAAACATTTGACCACATAACGAACAAAACCTTGCACCACAGAACTACATCCTTTTCTTGCAAAAAACACGTATTAAAATGCATTGCCTGACAAACACTGTCCAGCTCAAACCAACGTGGAGGACAACGCTCACCAGTACAGAAACAATAGGAGCTCACAGTGACAACAAGGAGCATTGAACCAAAAGCCAACGGACAAACAATGTCTCAGTATACCTTCCTCAGCCCCTCTGCTGCCCTGGGTCCTGGAGTCTGGACAGCTGGAAACTAAGGCAGAAGCCTTCACAGCTGTGGTGGAAGGCAGGGTTAACCTTAATGACTTTCAGGAGCGGGAGGTAAAACATGGATACACTGTAGTCTATCCATACCTCTATCTTCAGCAGATACATCTCTCGTTTCTGATTCAGTGCTAGTCTTCACAGGGGCTGCGCTCGCTACCGTCACATCTTTCAATGTTACAAGAAAGCAAATGTCACATACAGAAAAGTCAGGACCACATGACAAATGTCACAAACAAGACCCAAGTGTGGACAGCCGTTAACCAACAAAATTAGCAGAGTTTCTATTCAAACTATAACACAGTGGAACTTAAATCCAAAACCACAAGTACGGCCAGACCACTCAGAAGACAATGTTGAGCATTGAATTCAAGCAAAGGACAACACACGCAAATAGACTTCACCAGATGGAAACAAAGGAAATACGTAAAACATTTACAACATAACTAACATAACTAACAAAACCTTGCACCACTGAACTTCACCCTTTTCTTGCAAAACAACATGTATTTAAATGCATTGCTGGCATAGAAAAACACTGTCCAGCTCAAACCAATGTGGAGGACAACGCTCACCAGTACAGAAACAATAGGCGCTCACAGTGACAACAAGGAGGAATGAACCAAGAAGCCAACGGACAAACAGTATATCAGTATACCTTCCTCAGCCCCTCTGCTGCCCTGGGTCCTGGAGTCTGGACAGGTGGGCACTAAGGCAGAAGCCTTCACAGCTGTGATGGAATGCAGGGTTAACCTTAATGACTTTCAGGCGCGGGAGGTAAAACATGGAACAAAAGGAACGCTCAACTATTTAGAAGCACTGTAGTCTCTCCATACCTCTACCTCCAGCAGATTCATCTCCGGTTTGTGTATCAGTGTTTGTCTTCACAGGGGGTGTACTGGCTACCGTCACATCTTTCAACGTTACAAGAAAACAAATGTCACATACAGTACCGTCAGGACCACATGACAAGACCCAAGCGAGGACAGCCAATAGCCACCAAAAAAACTTTAACACAACTGGACTTCATCTCAACCACAAGTATGGCCAGACCACTCAGAAGACAACAAAAATAATTCAAGCAAAGGACAACACAAGCAAATAGACTCCACCAGATGGGAACACAAATATTGAATCATTTCAACTGCTCAATTTTTCAAACCACACAATTTTATGAAGCTTTTAACCCTAATCCTAACCATGTACATGCAGTACCAAACAACAAGGACTCTGAAGAAGACGAATACACTGATGCCGAATAGCACGGAAACAAAATCGGCTCACAGAGACATCAAGTACAAAGGACACGTGCCATCTCAGTATACCTTCTGCTGCCCCTCTGCTGCCCTGCATCCTGGAGTCCTGATTGGGGGAAACTACAGCAGAAGCCTTCACAGCTGTGTTGGAACACAGTGTTAACCGTATCATTAGGTGTAGGAAGGTAAAGCATTTGTGGAACAAAGAAGCTCAAATGAATTTTAAAAGCACTCGCTTCTCCATACCTCCAGCATCAGAAGATCCATCTGTCGTTTGTGTTTCAGTGTAAGTCTTCACAGTGGTTGTGCTCCCTACCATCACATCTTTCAATATGACATGGAAATGAACGTCACGCACAGCGAAAATACAACCAGGCCCACATAACTAGTGTCACAAAAACTGACCAAAGCGTGTACAGCAGAAAGCCACCAACATGAGCAAAGCTTTTCTTATCAAACTATAACGAGACAAAGAAGAAATACACCTTACTAGTACACCATAAGACATACAAACACCACAGGTACTGCCAAGGACAGCTAAGGACACTAAAGACAGCCAAGGACACTAAAGACAGCCAAGGACACTAAAGCGAATATACACCAGCAGCAGATCATGTCAACATTTTAAAATAATGAATCAGTTAGCATCTGCTCAATAGTCTTTGCTTGAGTTGCTGTGAGTTATAAATACATATTGAACAGTGATAAATACCCAAAGTCTTGAGCCTACAGAAAACAGACAACCAGAAAAATGCAGACAGAGCTTACAGCTTTAACCCTCTACAAACTCTTTCAGATTTGGATTCTAGATCATGGACCTCATAAAATAACATGCATGAAAATGCCAAGATTTGCAAAACCCATAGCAAACAAGCTGCACTCAAATATGTAACACCGTTGACACACAACTGCTGTACGAGACAACAAGGACAGCTGAGGCAGACAAATACGTCAATGCATGGAAACAAGCTGACAGTGACCACAAGTAGGATGACAGCAAGAAGCCAGTGATCAAACAGCATCTCCGTGTACCTTCTGCTGCCCCTCTGCTGCCCTGAGTCCTGGAGTCCTGATTGGTGGAAACTACAGCAGAAGCCTTCACAGCTGTGTTGGAACACAGTGTTAACCCTATCGTTAAAATAGGAGGAAGGTAAACCATTTGTGGAACAAAGAAGCTTAAATTATGTTAAAACCGCTCTCATCGCCATACCTCCAGCTCCAGAAGATCCATCTGTCGTTTGTGTTTCAGTGTAAGTCTTCACAGTGGTTGTGCTCCCTACCATCACATCTTTCAACATGACATGGAAATGAACGTCACTCACAGCGAAAATACAATCAGGGCCACCTAATTAGTGTCTCAAAAACTGACCAAAGCATGTACAGCAAAAAGCCACCAACATGAGCAAAGCTTTTCTTATCAAACTATAACAAGACAAAGAAGAAATACACCTTAGTAGTACACCATAAGACATACAAACACCACAGGTACTGCCAAGGACAGCTAAGGACACTAAAGACAGCCAAGGACACTAAAGACGGCTAAGGACACTAAAGGAAATACACACCAGCAGATGACGTAAGCATTTAAACATAATGAATCAGTTAGCATCTGCTCAATAGTCTTTGCTTGAGTTATTGTGAGTTATAAGTTCATATTGAACACTGATAAATACCCAAAGCCTTGAGCCAGCAGAGAGCAGACAACGAGAACAACACACTGCTGTAGCTCCTTACCAACACTTTCACAGCGGGACTCTACTATATGGAGCCTCTGGGCCTCCAGGGTAAAGGACTCTTCAGTAGTTGAATGTTGAACAACTGTAGAATTAAATGGAAGATCAGAACTACTAACAGGGCCCTCATGTACCATTGCAGCATTGTCTTGTTTGAGAGAGCAAGCGGATGCAGACGCTATTTTCCATTTTAACACCAGGTTGCATGGTTAACGTCTCAACTCTACCTTGGACTGTCTCATTTACTTCCTGTCGCTTGAATTGCTCTTTGGAGACTAATGAGGTCCCCATAGCTGCAATACAAATATGATGTCAAGGAATGGGAGAGAAAAAACAAATGGAGAATCCATTCATGGATGAGGTCCAGCCTGATTTCATACCTCCTTCTCCTTCCACTTTGGTCACATGAAGGGTCTGCTTGTGGACTGCTGCAGGAGTCAAAGGCTGAGTGTTTATTACAATGTACACAATTCAGGAGCTTGAACAACTCCATACCAGAACAATCGACTGAAAATAATTTCAAGGATTTCAAGTAAGAACAAAAGTTGCTAAAAAATATAGCAGCCAAAAAATGCATGGTTGAAGTCACAGCCCTCAGCTATCATGTAAACCCCAATCACACAATTCACAATTGACACCACAAACTGAAGCAACATGAAGACAGTTTAAACGGTATTGCCAAGACAGCCCTCCCAAAAGTAGGTTCAGTGGCAAGCCAATTGAGACAAATGATGCATGTCCACCATATGGGGGGAAAAAGCACTTAACGCAGCCAACAGCATTCAAGACTTATCAAAGAATGCCGTAAATAACCTTCATTTTCCATAGATTTTAAGTCAATTCAATTACAGTGAGGTTCCTTGTGCGTGCAATGTGATAATAAAATGTATATACAGGAATCACTCAGACAGAAGCAGTACATAGCCATGGCCAACATTACGAATGAAAAAGCTACCGCCATGCTAGAGAGGTCATCAGTATTAACTGTGCCAGATGATGTCTTTGCAGCAGAAAACAAGCAGGAACATTGAAGCCCTGTATCAATAGGAAGCAGAAAGCCGGTGGTATGGCTGTAAAACAAACCACGGCGTCTACCACTTGATACCTTCTTGACTTTGTTGGGAAGCCTCAATCTGGGCCTGTGCTTTCATAGCAGATGCCACTAAGAGTTGCGAGATTGCAGCTGTGGTGGATGAATTCAAAATGTTAGATTATTATCAAACACATCTTACTGTGTATATTAATGACTTATAACTGATTGAAGGCTATATTCACACATTGCTCCTTTTTACAAAAGCAGTTTGACACCCTGCATCCTGAGATTGGCTCTAGGCTTAAGAAAGGCCTTCCAAAAGGTACACACACAGACATGCACGCACACACTAAAACACACACGAGTAACCAAATACACAAGAAGGCAATGGAAGGATTTTTGCTTTAAATGCGTTAAATGTTTGAATCAAATGTTTAAGAGCAAAACAAGAAAAATATGAATCTAGTAAAAATAATAACAACACACATTATTGTAAAAAATATATTCCTACCCTTAATGCTGACGCAAGCGGAGGTCTTCTGCTCTCCACACACACAGCTGTAGTCTCCACTGTCTTCTGGCACCACACTGCTGATCAGCAGTTCATTCACTGAGGCCTTCTGCTTCATCTGGTACTTTTCTCCAGACTTGAGGACCTTTTCTCCCTTCCTCCATTCCACAGGAACCCCAGCTTTAGAGAGCTCACAGTGCAGAGTCACGCTGCTTTCCTCTTCAGCTTCTTGGCTTTCCAACTTCTGGGTGAAGACCGCTGGTTTGGCTGCAGAATCATTTGTTGTTTAGAGACTGTTAGTAAATCTAACAGCATTAAAGACGGACATACAGTACTTTTCAAATCAAATCAAAGAGCCTCAAAAAACTTCTCAAATCAAATACAAATTCAACTGTACCAGCTGAGGTCAGTTGAAGCATTAAAGAAAACACAAACTTGGAATTTACAAAAAACTCAGTAAATTCTCTGAAGACAAATAGTTGTCTCTGGAAGATTTAAGTTGCTAATGATGGCTTTTTGCCAATGTGACGATCAATCTTGATGATCCCAAAATGCTGGAAATAAACTTTGGCTCCAATCAAAACTAAAAGAGCAAATCTTCATCTGCATCCCCACTGAAGAACCCTTGAAGCCCTCCTCCTACCCTTGATGCTGACACTAGCGGAGGTCTTCTGCTCTCCACACACACAGCTGTAGTCTCCACTGTCTTCTGGAGCCACGCTGCTGATCAGCAGTTCATTCACTGAGGCCTTCTGCTTCATCTGGTACTTTTCTCCAGACATCAGGACCTTTTCATCCTTCCTCCATTCCACAGGAACCCCAGCTTTAGAGAGCTCACAGTGCAGAGTCACACTGCTTTCCTCTTCAGCTTCTTGGCTTTCCAACTTCTGGGTGAAGACCGCTGGTTTGGCTGCAGAATCATTGGTCGTTTACTAACTGTGATTAAATCTAACATCATTCAACGTGCCTTTTGGACAGAAATTTGACATGAAAACATGACGCAAAACATGACACAATGATAAATCATTGAACTTGTTGTGCTTTGCCATCATAAAGATCACAAAGGTTTTAAATCGCACCAGTCGGGACCATAAGACACATGGGACACTAGATCAATAACAATAACATTGATTGTAACGTTTTGCTCAGTAAATTTAATAAAATCCTCTTAAGGAGGAAATTATTTATTCTCTTATTGGAATTTATGCATACATCCAAAATGTATACGAATTAAATACAAACCAATCGTAGCCTCATAGCATAATTGCATGAGTCATATTTTGGCCAAAGTTTTGATGCTAAATACAAGATGAACCTTAAAAATAGGACTTAAAAATAGCACAGTTCAATAAACACAATTATGACATTTGCCAAATATCCGTACCCTCGACTTTGAGAGTTGCAGATGTAGTTTGGTTTCCACACACACAGAAATATTCTCCACTGTCTTCCTCCTTCAACTGGGTCATCTTCAGCTCACAGGAGGTGTTTCTCTGCCTCATCTCATACTTTATTCCAGCTTGGAGAACTTCAGAACCTTTCTTCCACAGAACCTCAGCCCCAGGCTTTGATAAGTCACATCCCAGGGTAACACTCTCCCCTTCCTTTGCACGCTGGTTCTTCAGCTGCTCTTTAAAAACGGCAGGCAGGGCTGGGGGTAAATAAAGACGTTAATTACCCATTCACTGGAACAGGAAGGCGGTCATGATGTGCTTTGATGAACGAGACAAGATGATCATGAGGAATGGATGATGAAAATGATTTCACAAGATGCAGTCTTCAGACGATGGTTCCTTCTGGAATCATATGCGAGATTCCAGCAGTAAGGCTGATCAAACAAGAAAGATGTCTTCAATGCAGTTTAGGTCACACCAGTGCACTGAATCAAGTGCGTAATCCAACTCAAGATACATGATAAATCACCAACATTCTTTGGTCAGGCAGCAATCAATGCCTCCAAGACTTAAAAATATGAAAGACAAGGTCTTTGGGACAACCACACAGTGGTGTACAATGCAGTATTTCTTCATAACCTTCCACCGTGCAAACAAAAGGACACATTGGAGGAAAAGGGATGCCCAACTACAACCTTAGAAATAGACTAGAAAAACAATGCAAAATCTTCCGAAACAGTATGAGGTAACATTAACACAAGATACAGTTGCAATGACACTAAAATATCAGATCATTAGCAGACAAGACCACGATCAGCCTGCCTCACTGTGCGAGCAGAATAATGAACTCACGCAATCACAAGGTACTTACTGTTCAACAACACAACACAAGTTCAACAACACAATTTCAAGCAATTGCAAAAGAAGAATGCCGAAATGTAAATGCAGCCAGGTTGTGTGCAAGGTCTAACGTAATGAATGAATGCTCATATCAGCCAACGAGACCACAAAACCTTCAGTAGGAACAAAAACAGAGATCATGCTCTCGTTCCTACCTTTGACGGAGACCTTTGACGTGCTCTTGGCAGTTACCACGTCACAGGTGTAGGTCTCGCTGTCTGTTTCCTCCAGCTGTCTGATGGTGAGGGTCAAGACCCCCTGCTTCTGGGACATATCAAAGCGGACTCCAGACCTGAGCTCTGTGCTGCCCTTGTACCAAGTCACCTTAGTGGGGCTTTGTGCGGTCTCACACCGCAGGGTGATGGTGCCCTCCTCTTCAGCCTCGCAGTCCTTCAGAGCACTGGTGAACGTATGGACTGGTTCTGTGAAACGAATGGAACAGATATTTTATATATATATATATATATATATATATATATATTTAATAAAAGCACAATTATATATTACAATTATGCTTTCCATGTGTCTTCAAGAATATACAGGAAATTTAGTAGGATTAAATTGTGTTTGTCAATTAAATGTTTGTTCTACTCTGGTAGAGTTACCTTTGATATCCAGCCGGGCCTTTGTAGTGGCTCCTCCAACCACCTCGCAGCTGTACTCCCCTGAGTCCTGCGCAGTGACACCATGGATGGTCATCCTCCTGATCTTCTCCTCTTGAAGGAGTTCATACTTCTGACTCTTCCGGATGCCCTTGCCATCTTTGGCCCAGTTAACAACGGCCTTAACCTGTGTGACCTCGCAGACAAACACGGCGTCTTCCCCTGCACTGACGCTGACATTCTGGAGCTCCTTGGACAAAGACTGAGCTTTACCTGAAATACATCATAATAACATTTTTAAAGCCGGATCCAAACTTATGATGTTGTGTCTGTAGTAAAAAAATCATATAGTGTTTTTTAGTTTCCAGGGCTTACCTTCAACTGCCAATGTCGTTTTGGAGTTGAGCTCGATAATGCTGAAGCTCACTTCTCCAGCATCAGCAAGGGTGACATCCCTGACTGTCAGCATGTACTTGCGTCCTTTACTGGAAACTCTGAAGCGTCCTCCGTTGATGACTGTTGTTCCATTGAGGGTCCAGGAGCAAGC
This sequence comes from Trisopterus esmarkii, assembly GCA_027123545.1. Classification (NCBI taxonomy): domain Eukaryota; kingdom Metazoa; phylum Chordata; class Actinopteri; order Gadiformes; family Gadidae; genus Trisopterus; species Trisopterus esmarkii. The sequence goes on along the minus strand of JAOPJL010000155.1, from coordinate 3,753,234 downwards.
GTCTGGGGTCTCCCGGGACAGGATGCACTCGAAGCTGCAGGATTCTCCCTCGGTGACCTCTGCCGACTTCAGATACTTGGTGATACCGATGGCTATTTCTGAACGCAGAACAGATGATAGGGTTCACCATGAAATAAGACGAGTCTTCATTAATCCCAAAGAAAATTTCAATGCCAGCAACTCAAAGTAAATATAGTGTTGAGACAGAAAAAAGAGGAGGAGAAAGACATATAACACATGATACAAATATAAATGTAAAACACAAAGCAAAACTAGAATTGGGATATTAGCCTGGCTATTGCCAGACCAAGCTCAATCGTAGATTGCACATTGGTCTGAGGAAGCTGCTGTCTTTTTCTTCAGCACAAGAGGCGTGATCAACGGGCAAGGTAAATTGACTCTACGCAATTGGCTGCTTGCCGTCGCTTCCCTGTCATCATTGTGTTAAACCAGATAATAAACCAAATAGCGCGCCAGGGGGAAAAGCCAGCTTGGTGATTGGCTCCCGCAAAAACATATCAAAACTAGAAAGAAATCTATTACTCTTCTCCAGACCCTTCTGCAGGGCAAACTCAAATTGCTACCTAGTCTAGAGATATATAGTACTTTGATCCAAACCATCTTACAATAAGTACAATAGTCAGAAGAAAAAAAAACAATATATTGCTGTCAGTACAGTAAAGGCGTTCTTAGAACAAAGTGCCAAGCACTAACAATTGTTAACAATTGTGGTTAACGGTTCCCCGAATACAACAAAGATGGGATAAGATGCTACTATTTTTCAGTCCAAGGACGTACAACATACAATAGGTATATTTTAACAGCTAGTAAAACAAATCTCCACAATCTCACCGTTAACAGGACTCACCTCTCACAGTGACCTTTGACTTGGACACCTCCGTTCCGAGGTCGCAGCTGTACTCCCCGGCGTCCTCCTTGGTCACATCCTTGATGATGAGGCCCAGGGCCTTGCCGGTGTGCAGGAGCTCGTACTTGGGGCCGGCCTTCAGCACGGCCCCGTCCTTCCTCCACGTGGGAGACACCCTGGGCTTGCAGGCCTCGCATGCCAGGGTGATCATGCCCTTTTCCTCTCCGACCACGTCATCCAGCGACTTGAGGAACACGGCCCGTTTCTCTGTAAGGATTTGGTGTTAGATTTAGATTTAGGGCATTTAGCAGACGCGTTTACCCAAAGCGGCTTACGATAAGTACATTTGTCGGAAGAAGGAGAAACAACAATTTATCCAGCAATGTAAAATCTCACGTCAAAAGGTTATTAACAGGAGAAAATACCAAGTGCAGGTTTAAGCATGGCGTCTCTGATACATGTTTGTTCCCCAGTTCCTTATATAACTTAAACCATGATCAATGACGTGGTTCTCAGGGCGCCCCGGTGGCTCACCCGGTAGAGCGCGTACCATTAAGGCACAGTCGTAATTGCAGCAACCCGGGTTCGATTCCTGCCCGTTGTCCTTTGCAGCATATCCCGCCCCTCTATCTCTCCCCTACCTTCCTGTCTATGTCACTCTAACATAAACCATAAAAATGCAAAAATTAAAAAATTAAAAACACGCAGTTCTCACCTTTGACCTTCAGTGTGGCGGACTCCGTGACCTTCCGGACTTGGACGCTGATGGTGCCCCCGTCCTGGGGGGCCAGGTTCTTGAGGGTGAGCTTGTGCGCCTTCCCCTCGTGGCTGATGGTGTTGACCTCGTTGGTGCAGAGCGGCTTGTCGTTCAGCAGCCAGCACAGCTCCTCGTCCGCGTAGTTGACCTCGCAGGCGAAGGCGGCGTCGCTGTCCTCGTCCACCTCCGCGTCCACCAGGTGCTTGGTGATCTGGATGACGCGCGCTGGAACGCCAAGAGACACGGGGACGATAGTACAACAACGACGTAGTGGTTGTTGTTCATCATCTACGTTTTCTACATTTACATGCAGGGCATTTGGCAGACGATTTCACCCAAAGCGACTTACAATAAGTGCATTTGTCAGAAGAAGGACAAACTATACTGACTGCTGACGGTTGATTTCAAATAACATTTTTCAGAGTGAATAAAAAGCTTTTTTTCAAAAGCGTTTTATTATTTTTAAACATGGCGATGTGCCTTATATGATCTTCAACATAGTAATCCATGTCATTTTGTCAATGTCACTAAAATAAGACCTCAATTTAGAGAAAGCAGATGTCAAATCCAGTCTTCAGTCTCTTTCGACCAGGACGTTCTACACCGAACTCAAGGCGAAGGGACTGTGAGGTGAGTGTGGATGTGCAGGTCTTTGTTTGGGCAATGGTTGATTTTGATGGCACTGTAAGAACAAGGGCTAAGCTTCTCGGACACGTGGACTACAATGCCACGGTGTGTGGCACATTTCAAATACGGCATTGCTCAATATAGCGCTCATATACAATCACATTTAATTTCTACTGTATCACTGGATTCATACCTTCCACAATCAGAGAGCCTTTGGTCTTGGCAGGTCCGGACTGACAGCAGTATTCACCGCTGTCCTCACAGGTCAGGTTCTGAACGGTCAGCTGAGCCTTCGAAGCATCTTGCCTGATGCTGAACTTGTCCGACCGGGCCAGTAGCGTGTCCCCTTTAAACCAGTTCACCTCTTTGGGCGAGGCGGAGAACTTGCAGCTCAGCACAGCCGAGCCCTTTTCCTTCGCCTTCACCTCGTTGATGGGCTCCACCACCTCCAGGGGGCGCTCTATACGGGAACATTAACAATGTTTGAGTCGACTAAACCCTAGCTGATGCAAACTGACAATTGCTTGATCATGTTTCACACGCGACAGCTTCCACTTTGTCTTACCTTTGACAGTGAGTTGGGCGTTGGATTTGCTCTTGCCAGCAGTGAACTGTAAAGGGCCAGTCATGGAGGCCTTGGTCTTCTTAAAGGTGAGCCGATGCAAAGTGCCTTCTTTCTCCATCTCGACGTCGTTGCTCTCCTGCAGCGCCGCTCCGTTCAGCGTCCAGATCGGAGGCTTCACCAGCTCCATGCTGATCTCCACCTCGAAGACGGCAGCGAAGGGCTCGGTCACTTCCACTGCACTCAGCTCCCGAACGATGCTGATGGACTGCTCTGTTAGGACCAGGAGGGAGGAGAGACAGAGCATGGAGCTGTGAAGGTTCTGTACAGCTCATTGATAAAATAACAACAACATGGTTTGCAATTCAATAAAGGTTCAATTGCAAAGGCAAAGCAATCTTGGCTTGCTTTGCCTTTACATATGAGAACGACACAGCAGCAAAGCATATACACTTACAATCCACAGACAAACAGACAGACCGACAGACTGACAGACAGTCAGATACACAACAAAACTACTGACAGACAGACAGACAGACAGACAGACATCTCATTGCTTAGGAGTTTGATGGCAGGAAGTTTCATTTGTGAACTTCAGTAGAGGTCGTCTAGAGGGTATTCATACCGTTGTGACATCAACTGAATCACATTGACCACATGAATACACAGGAGGCAAGCTGCGCAGCATAGCTCACATAGCATAGCTACCACAGCATAGCTACCACAGCATAGCTACCACAGCATAGCTACCACAGCATAGCTACCACAGCATAGTCCCCCACGTCTTCCGCCCGTTTACCTTCCACCAGCAGCTTACAGGACGTCTTGTCGTCGACGGCGTCGCAGGTGTACGTGTCCTCGTCGTCCGAGCACACGTCGTTGATGGTGAGCTTCCGGTAAACGGTTTCGCTCCTGACCTCGTACTTCCGGTCGGATTTGATCTCGGTCTTGTTCTTGTACCAGCTGACCCGGGCGCTGGCGCGGGACACCTGGCACTCCAGGTGACCGCGGTGCTTGTGCATGGCGATCTTATCTCGGAGCCTCTTCACAAACTTCACGGGCAGCTCTGCAGCAATAACACCAACACTGGCTCGTCACCCTCAGCGCCAGCGCTCAAGGTCAAATGGAACACGCCATTGGCCAAATGGAACACGCCTTCTGCCATAACCGCGGTCACAGCCCTTCACTAACCACCCGTATTAACGATGATAGCCTCGTTCCAAAATGATGAAAAAATATTGATTTCAAATACCAAACGCAATGCATGTGTGAGTCTTCTCCTGGAGTTCTAGAGACTAAGACTTGAAGAGCCATTAGCACCATACAGGGTCAATCAAATCTGAAACAAGCAAACTACATGGCGATGCAAAAGACGTTCCATATGCCAAGAGACAAAAATCTGTGTGACCCAAGGCCATCGTATCCAAGCCAAGCATTATCACAAGCTAAACAGCAGTTTTAATGCTACATGAAGTTCAGCTTATAGGTTTCACAGATGTCACAGAAGTGTTCACACACTATTACATATAATGAACACACTTTTCTGAATCGGTTTCAAATACCATGCGAACAACTTCCGTCAACTGACAGGAATAGAGCGCGTCTATTGAGGATGTGGACCCCGGCCAAGTCTCTGTCACTCTCTACCATCCATCATGCCACAAGTTGAAATACAACCACATGTTGAAGGAAACCTGACCCCTAGCCCTAGGGGATGACCCCTAACTCTGATTATATTTACTTGGAAGAGGAAGAGTCTTCTCCATAGCACCAACCATAGCACAACCTAAACATAAGTCCAACAAGCTCCAACAGACATCAGCTTATTCTAAAATGAACCTTTCATAAGCTATATAAATCAATATATATATATATTGATATATATTGATAAACAGCACTAAAACTATATATTTTTTAATCTATGAGGAATACATGAAGAACAATTAACCTTAATACAATAAAACTCCTACAGAGAATTGCTGCATGTGCCATCAAGGTTCAATGAGATATCAAGGTCTGGTCAAACTTGTATTTAAAGGCAGGAAATAACTGTATTTCTATGATTAGCCAGTGTTAAAACTTAAGAAATAATTGGATTTGTCACCTGTATGAAAACAGGTCATATGTCCGATTACAGTTTTGACCACAGAAACCAGTCAATAGGTTCTGATCTTCAAATCCCCATGATTTCTTTTTCCAGGGCAATACATTTGCACGCTGCCTGTAAATCAATCGCCAACCTTTTGAGTTTTAACTGTGGACATACATCAACCACACTACATGTAACAGTCTTACCTTTTACTTTAAGTTTTGCACTTGAGGAGGCCTTCTCAGCTGTAAATTTAATCTCACCAACATCTTCTGGAGTCACCGATTTGAACAGGAGGACATACATTTTACCTGTAATAAAATAAAAATAAAATAATTATTTCTTAAGCCCTGTTTGTATTGCAACCCAAAGGATATATCATATTGTTCTACACTAAGCAAGGCGCATGTTGCGGGCCAATATATTTTTGTTGTTCAGACACTGCCGAGTGCATAAGACCCACTCCATGACAGCATGTCGGTGAAGCCATAGCCCACCTTTCGTAAACACAAGTGCACCTTGTGTACAAGACGATCGAGTATATATACTGCAAGTTATACCTTGGAAACATTACCCACCCTCTTGTCTCATTTTGACGTTGTCCCCCACTTTGAGCTTGCTGCTTCCCTTGTGCCACTGGCAGTCCACCTCGTCGTGGGAGATCTCACACACGAACGAGGCGCTCTCCTTCTCCGTCACCTCCACGTCCTCCAGCTTCTTAACGATCTTAATGTCTCGGGCTGCAGGAACACACATGATTAAGTCACCTTCAGCTTGTTTCTACTTTGTATGTATTGGGTACTCCCACTCTTCTATTTAAGGAGTTGCCTCTTACAATGTGATCAAACGGCAGGAGCATTACCGTGCACAGTGAGCTTGGCTGATGTGTTGTCGTCTGCGGAGCGACAGATGTAAGTGCCTTGGTCTTCTGTGCTACATTTCTGGATTATCAGACTGCGCTTGCGGCCCGAGGAATAGATTCCCAGGTTCTTCCCGGGTTTTAGTTCAGTGTCACCCTGGGAGATGGGTTGCATGTTTTCAGTGTAGATTATTGTACCAGAATTGTAGTGTTATGGTGATAGTTAAAGCTGAACAGTAACTGGTGCAGGGGTTATCTGCAGAGCTGCATGTTCCTTACCTTAAACCACTTGACTTCTGCGTTGGTTTTTGAGAGTTCACACTCAAAGGTGACCTTATCTTTCTCAGGAGCACGGATATCCAAGATGGGTTTGGAGATCATGGCAGCGGGTTCTGTGAAGAAATAATCGGTCAGCAAGACCAAATAATATATTTCAACAAAACAGATGAACTGCTCAGCGCTGAATTCTGAACAAACCTGTGACAATTAATTTGGCAGACGTGTGGACCCCATCGGCTAGGAAAGCAATGGTTCCTGCATCCTCCATCTTGAGTTGGGACAGCGTAAGGGCATGCTTCTTCCCCAACACTGTGGTACGACAGCTGGGCCCTGTCTTGATCTTGAGGCCGTCTCTGGTCCAGGAGGCCTCGACGTCAGCCTGGTTGAGTTCCACCTCCATGGTGACCGTCTCGGTCTCCTGAGCACTGGTTTCCGCCAGTCCCTTCACAATCGAAATCTTCCTCACTGAGAGAAGAGAAGACAAGGTGTTGATTTAGTAAAAAAAAAAAAACATCCTCTTGGGTCATGTAAAATACATTGTGAATTCAAAGGGCTCTAGTCTGTCAGAGTCAAAACACATGTGTGTACTGAGTCATAAGGGCAGTGGGTCCCTACTCAAAAGGACATGCAGTAAGCTATCTGTCTTACTCTCAACAGTGAGCTTGGCCTGGGTCTTGTCATCGAGGGTTTCACAGGAGTAGAGGCCGCGGTCAGCATACGCCACGCTCTTGAAGACCAGACTCTGCTTGGCTCCGTCCACCAGGAGCTCCATGTTGCCCGCGGGCTGCAGCACCACGCCGTTCTTCATCCACCTGACCTCCGCCGAGGCCCTGCTGAGCTCCACCTCCATCCGCACCTCCTTCTGTTCCTCCACCGTCAGGTTCTCCAGCTTCTTCTTAATGGTGACAGGAACCTCTGGAATAGCAACATTAAGATAAAATAAGATTTAAAAATCCCATCAGTCAACCTACCCGTCGTCCCTGTCTGCGTGGTGTTTGGCGGTTCGTACGTTGCACTTGCAGCGTGGCGTTGCAGGCCTTGCCCTCCGCGTCCACACTGATCTCTCCAGCGTCGTTCTGGGTGACGGCGGTGATGGTGAGGGAGTGGCTGGTGCCACCGTGCTCAATCTTGTACTTTGGCGCGGCGGCAATGGGTATGTTGTTTCGGAACCATTTGACGTTTACATCCGCGGGGGTGACAGTGCATTTGAAGATGGCGTCTTTCCCCTCCACCGCTACGACGTTGTTTAGTTTGGCGGTGAGCCTCACTAGCCTGGGTGCTGGAGACACGAGAAAAGGTGACGTCAAAATAAGTGAGGCCCTTTCTACATAAACGACAAATGTTTTGATCAATTATACATTGAATGCTAAATTAATTAATCCGTTACCCTTTGAGGTGACCTTAGCGGAGGTCTTGTCGTTTTTACATTCACAGCTGTACTCTCCCTCGTCTTCCTTGGTCATGGCGGTCACAGTCAGGACCCGCTTGGCGCCGTCTGTGCTGACGACAAACCGGCCGCCGGGCTTCATTTCCTTAGCACCGTGGCGCCACAGAACGTCCCCAGCCGCTTGGTTGAGCTCACACATCAGGCTCAGCGTGCCGCCCAGCTCCACCGTGACTGCCTTCAACGGCGTCACAAACTTCAACACCGACTCTGAACGGAAAAGGTCATTCAAAGAATGTCAGGACAAAAGTTCAAAGTCAGCTTTAGGTAAAATTATATAAAATAATGAATAGGTAATTGATAGTAATAAATAAATGATATTCAGTAATACACTTGGGGCCGCAGCGTCTGAGTGAAATCTCCAGTACATTCCCTGTTCCCACGAAAATTCAAGCGGCTCACCTTTGACCTGTACCTTGCACTCGATTTTGTCATCGGCAGAGTGGCAGGAGTATGTTCCACTGTCTTTGGCCTCGGTGGATTTCACGACCAGTGTACGAGACATGCCGTCTTTCTTCATCTCATACTTGCTGCCTTCGGTGAGTTGCACCCCGTCCCTGAACCAAGTGACGGAGGCGCTCTCCGAGGTAAGCTCAACGGTCAGGACCACCTTCTCGCTCGCTTCAACACAGGTGTCCTTGAGCGACCTCTTCTGGAACTTTGCGGCGACATCTAGAGTTTGAAGGGAACAAAATCCGTTAAGGATAATGGATCAGGGATTAAATCGCACAAAGGTTGTTTCAGAGTGTTTTGGTTACCTGCCACCTGTAACTTGTACACCAGCTTCTCAGTTCCAGCTTCACAGACATACTCTCCAGCATCCTTCTTCTCCACACTGTCTATCACCAGCTGGCGACTCTTGGCCTTGGACTCCATATGAAGGGTCTTGCTGGAGGTCAGCAGCTTTCCATCCTTGAACCATTTCACCTCCGTCTTCAGGTCAGACACCTCACAGCTGAGGCTAGCCTTCTGGGACAGAGTGGCCTTCACCTCCCTATGGATGGCCTCCTTGCTGGAGAAGGCTGACTGGGCCTCTGAGGGTAGATGGGTTGAGAAGAACAGTCAGCAGCTGCAAACTACAGTGGAACTATGAGCAAGCACCATGTGAATGTCTCAATACATTCTGGAACAGGTCAAACTACAACCCAACAAGGGTTGACAGGTTCTACCTGAGACATGGATCTTGAAGGCCAGCTTCTCCCCTGCAGCTTCACAGATGTACTCTCCAGCGTCCTTCTTCTCCACCTTTTCAATGACCAGAAGGCGAGTTTTGCCTTTGGCCTCAAAGGAGATGTTCTTGCTGGAGGTCAGAAGCTTTGCATCCTTGTACCATTTCACCTCCGTCTTCACGTCAGCCACCTCACAGCTGAGGGTGGCTTTCTGGGAGAACGTAACCTTCACCTCCCTCTGGATGGACTCCTTGCTGGAGAAGGCTGACTGGGCCTCTGAGGGTGGATGGGTTGAGAAGAACAGTCAGCAGCCGCAAACTACAGTGGAACTTCAAGCAAGCATAATGTGACTCTCTCAATACATTCTGAAAAAGCAACAACTAGAAACCACTCATTTACATTTACATTTGGGGCTTTTAGCAGACGCTTTCATCCAAAGCGATTTACGATCAGCACATTTGTCAGAAGAAAGAGAAACAACAATATATCGCTGTCGGTACAGTAAAGTTGTTCAGTAAAGTGCCAAGAACTATCAATTGCTAGGTTAACCCATTCCCTGTATACAAAAAAGCTATATAGGATAAGATTATATACAATGCTAAGTACTACTTTTAAGTGCAAGAGGTAGGTACACATATGTAGATTAGTTCTACCTGAGACATGGATCTTGAAGACCAGCTTCTCCCCTGCAGCTTCACAGACGTACTCTCCAGCATCCTTCTTCTCCACCTTTTCAATGACCAGCAGGCGAGTTTTGCCTTTGGCCTCAAAGGAGATGTTCTTGCTGGAGGTCAGCAGCTTTCCATCCTTGTACCATTTCACCTCCGTCTTCACGTCAGCCACCTCAAAGCTGAGGGTGGCCTTCTGGGACAGAGTGGCCTTCACCTCCCTCTGGATGGACTCCTTGCTGGAGAAGACTGACTTGGTTCGGTCCTCTGGACATGTTTGAATAGAGAGGTGTGGGACCATAATGACTGTTCATATTGCCAACTTCAACTGATGGATCAATCACAGATAATTATACAAATACACAAATACCTAATAGTTTTCTACAAAGGACAGAAAGAAAGTGGCACTTCTGGGAGATATTCAACCTAGATAGAACCACACATGTAGACATTAAAAACATACATCCTATCAGAGAGGCAGAATATTCGGTGGCAGTAACTCAGGAGGAAGAGCGGGTGACCAGTAACCAGAAGTTTGCTAGGTTGATCACCGGCTCCTCTTAGCTGAGTGTCGAAGTGTCCCTGAGCGAGACGCCTCACCCTGAATGCTCCTAACGAGCTGGCTGTCGCTCTGCGTGGTTGACTCCACCGTTGGAGTGTAAATGTGTGAATGACTGGTTGTAAGTCGCTTTGGATAAAAGCGTCAGCAAAATCCCCTCAATGTAAATGATATTGCGAACAAAATCTGCCTTTGCGATTAACATCTCCATTCGACGGTGCTTGTCATTATTCTATTCTCTCACTCTGAATCCCTTGGCAATGCCGATCTTTGAGCCAAACACAAATACTTGATCATTAAAGCAACAGAAGACAAATGTATAATGATCCCTTACCGGCCACCTGTAACTTGTACACCAGCTTCTCAGTTCCAGCTTCACAGATGTACTCTCCAGCATCCTTCTTCTCCACACTGTCTATCACCAGCTGGCGACTCTTGGCCTTGGACTCCATATGAAGGGTCTTGCTGGAGGTCAGCAGCTTTCCATCCTTGAACCATTTCACCTCCGTCTTCAGGTCAGACACCTCACAGCTGAGGCTAGCCTTCTGGGACAGAGTGGCCTTCACCTCCCTATGGATGGCCTCCTTGCTGGAGAAGGCTGACTGGGCCTCTGAGGGTAGATGGGTTGAGAAGAACAGTCAGCAGCTGCAAACTACAGTGGAACTATGAGCAAGCACCATGTGAATGTCTCAATACATTCTGGAACAGGTCAAACTACAACCCAACAAGGGTTGACAGGTTCTACCTGAGACATGGATCTTGAAGGCCAGCTTCTCCCCTGCAGCTTCACAGATGTACTCTCCAGCGTCCTTCTTCTCCACCTTTTCAATGACCAGAAGGCGAGTTTTGCCTTTGGCCTCAAAGGAGATGTTCTTGCTGGAGGTCAGAAGCTTTGCATCCTTGTACCATTTCACCTCCGTCTTCACGTCAGCCACCTCACAGCTGAGGGTGGCTTTCTGGGAGAACGTAACCTTCACCTCCCTCTGGATGGACTCCTTGCTGGAGAAGGCTGACTGGGCCTCTGAGGGTGGATGGGTTGAGAAGAACAGTCAGCAGCCGCAAACTACAGTGGAACTTCAAGCAAGCATAATGTGACTCTCTCAATACATTCTGAAAAAGCAACAACTAGAAACCACTCATTTACATTTACATTTGGGGCTTTTAGCAGACGCTTTCATCCAAAGCGATTTACGATCAGCACATTTGTCAGAAGAAAGAGAAACAACAATATATCGCTGTCGGTACAGTAAAGTTGTTCAGTAAAGTGCCAAGAACTATCAATTGCTAGGTTAACCCATTCCCTGTATACAAAAAAGCTATATAGGATAAGATTATATACAATGCTAAGTACTACTTTTAAGTGCAAGAGGTAGGTACACATATGTAGATTAGTTCTACCTGAGACATGGATCTTGAAGACCAGCTTCTCCCCTGCAGCTTCACAGACGTACTCTCCAGCATCCTTCTTCTCCACCTTTTCAATGACCAGCAGGCGAGTTTTGCCTTTGGCCTCAAAGGAGATGTTCTTGCTGGAGGTCAGCAGCTTTCCATCCTTGTACCATTTCACCTCCGTCTTCACGTCAGACACCTCACAGCTGAGGGTGGCCTTCTGGGACAGAGTGGCCTTCACCTCGCTCTGGATGGACTCCTTGCTGGAGAAGGCTGTAGTGACTGCAGTTGATGAACTGACTGTAGTTGATGCAGTTGTTGCAGCGACTGTAGTGGCTGTTAGGGTTTCTGTAAATAAAATAATCATAACAAAAGTTGTTGCTTTAACCTAAAGTTAAGCACCAGTTCTCAAATTCGCAAACTAACTGTCAAACTGTCATTCAATTCAGTTGAAGCCAATGAGAAGCATCAGCATCAAGTGTCAAGTGTCACAAGAATCTGCTTATATTTAGCAGATGCTTTTATCCAAAACAACTTTGGAAGTCAGTCAGTACAGTAAGGATGTTAATCGAACCAAGTGCCAAGCACTTACAATCTCTAGGTTAACCCATTCCCCTTATACAACAAAGCTGGCTAGGATAAAATGCTATACAATGCTAAGTACTATTTGTAAGTGCCAGGATGTACAACATATTTTAAGTGTGTACTTTAAACACCAGGACATACAACATACAACAAGTGAGTACTTTAAGTACCAGGACGTACAACATACAATAAGTGTGTACATCAAGTACCAGAACGTACAACATACAATAAGATCGTACTTTAAGTACCAGGACGTACAACATACAATAAGTGCGTACTTTAAGTACCAGGACGTACAACATGCAATAAGTGCGTACTTTAAGTACCAGGACGTACAACATGCAATAAGTGCGTACTATAAGTACCAGGACGGACAATATACAAAAAGTGTGTACTTTAAGTACCAAGACATACAATATATAATAAGTGTGTAAGAGGGGTGTGGGGTAAGACTTTGCAGAGTCTAGGGCTGAACTCTGAACAAGTGAGCCTTGAGCCTTCTGTCTTGAAAATAATCACCTTTGATCTTAACATGGAATGTGACTTTGTCTCCGGCCATCTCACAGGAATAATGTCCTCCGTCTGTTTTCTTGGCGCTCTTGATGATCAGCCGGCGCTGCGTTCCTTTGGAGATCATGCTAGTCCTTTGATCTTCATGGATCTCCACCTGGTCCTTCTTCCAGGCCACCAAAGTGCTGGCAGAGGACACCTCGCAGCTCAGGTCCAGGTCCCCTGTGAGGGTGGACATCATGCCCATGGTGCCTCTGGGCTTGTTGATGAACTTCACAGGTTCGTCTTGAAGCAAAGAGATATTTCTTTAATGTTGTGATCTTTTATAAGGTACGGATTTGATTGGGGCAGTATACAGTGTCATCAAACTAGAGACGGTGGCAATTCAAGTTTCTCAAGAGCTCTTTCACTCCCTTTCCAAATTGTGCCAAATTGCATTGTCAAGTTAAAGCCACGCAGATGTTTGTTTACTCCTTGGAATAAGCTGTCTTTACGAGACAGAATCCATTCCGCTGTTGATTACACAATGACAGAACGTGCTGTCCTTTGAGTGATTGTTCAGAAGCACCTGTTAGCACCTGCTAGGAGCTGCCCAGCACCACTGTAGCTCATATTTCACTGTGTCACATGGCGCTGGTGCGTGCCATCGCTAATATGTGTGCTTTAGGTTGACAGGCCCAAACCAGAATATATGAGAGGTTTTAAAGAGTCGGGTTGCACATTTCAATTCTAGTGAGAACTCATAGAGACATAGAGTACACATAATTGGTTTAATGAATTCATGAATTGAATTGTTCACTGATTGTACCTTTAAGGGCAAGTTGCAGGGACATTCTGTCATCATCCAAAACACACTCGTAGACACCCAGGTCCTCCTCCGTGACATTGTGGACCAGCAGGCTCCTCTTGCGCTCCAAAATCACATACTCATACTTTTTCCCTACTTTCACCTCTCTTCCATTTCTCATCCAGACCACCTGGAGAGAAGGAAGACATAAAACAAGGTTGTTTGGGTCAGACTGAAAACAAGGTTAAACACAGTACAGTGAAACAGAAAGCCTGTTGAGGGGTTTTTCCCCCCATCTCACACCTTAGTCTCGTAATCAGACACCTCGGCGGTGAGCTGAGCGGTGGCCTGAGCGCTGCAGGTCACGACCTCCATGGGATCTGACTTACTGGTGAACCTGACAGATGGGGCTGAGAATAGAAGTGTTATGTAATAAGCTAGTCAGAAGTTCACTGAAGCAGCCAAACGGTACATTAGCGGGTCCCTTCTAAGTCTATGGCAGCTGTGGTCTTAATTGAAAATGGTGCTGAGGATGGGTGAGTGGCTAATGACAAATGTGTTAAAGTTACCGCGAGGTTCCCCTTACCCTTAACACTTAGCACGCAGCGGGTCTCCGAGCCGCCGCCCACGAATTTGACCTCGACTCCGTTCATCTCCATGGTGACCTGGCGGATGGTCAGCGTGTGGACGTTCTTGGACCGCGTGATGAGGTAGTCACCGCCGCTGCGCAGCATGCGACCGTTGAGGGACCAGAAGCCGGAGCAGACGGCGGACAGCTCCGTGGAGAGCGAGTACTCGTCCCCGAAGAAGGCAGTGCTGTCCACTAGACCTGTCTTCATCTCTGCAGAAGGCTCTTCACATGACAAAAAAAAAAACCTCAATAAACGCTGTTTATGTTTCACCGCAGCACATGGCAAGGCAAGGCAACTTTATTTATAAAGCACCTTTCATACACGAGGCAGACTCAAAGTGCTTTGCATGGAAACATCCTCATACAATACAATAAAATAATAAAATAAAATAGAAGTAAAAGGCAAAGAAAAATATGCATTGTAGAAAGTGCAATGTGTTTAAAATTCACTAGCAGCACTTTAGTCAATCATTGGTACTTTAAGTAGTCCTTACCGAGATAGAAGCTTCCAGACATCTCCAGGTAGGGGCTCTGGCCGAAGTCATTGATGGCAGAAATACGGAACTGGTAGCTGGCCTCCTCTGTGAAGTTGCAGAGGGTCGTCTGGGTGGCGACGATTATCTCTGAGGCGTGGCACCGTTGCCATTGCTGGTTGCCCACCTTCCTCCTCTCGATGATGTAGCTCTTGATGGGCACGGGGCGATCGCTGTCTGGGGGCGACCACTGGATGGTGATGGAGGAATCCGTCTTGTTCTGCACCACGGCATTGACTGGGGGGTCTGGCGGATGCTTTCTTGCAGCTACAGTGAAAGGAATATGTGTTCATATGTTGAATAGCTCAATGTTTAGCTCCCCTGAATGAGCAAAAAGATAACAAACCAATTAGTAATAACTTATCGTATGTTTTTACAAAAATAGACATAGGACATTGGTGTTCTTTGTCCAACAAGTGATCGCCAGTCCATCAGTATTGCATGGCGGTACCAGGGCAAAATTACAACAGAAACTCCCAAGAAGTAGAAGTGTGTGTGGGTTAGAATTGTGTGTGTGGATTAGATAGTGTGTGCTTTGCGCCCTTACCAGTGACGGAGAACCGAGTGGAGGTCTTGCAGTCGCCCGCCACAAAGGCCACCTCTCCTGAGTCTGCGGCCTGGCAGTCTTTGATGGTGAGGGTGTACTGTCTGAGCACACAGGCCATGGAGATGCGGGAGTCCTGCTTCAGCCTCTCGGCGTTGCGGGTCCAGTAGGAGTCGGGGCAGGGCTGCTCCAGCTCCACGCAGAAGATGACGGTGTCGCTGACGGGGACCACCGTCCTCCTGGGCAGCTTCTTGGTGATGTTACCTGGAAAACAGACATTAAGGGCTCGTTCAAAACTACAACGTGTGTAGACCGTGTTAAGTAAATGGATGGATAGGGTTAACAAAAATCTGTAGGCCTATTCTGATATTAATGACTTTTCTATATTTAAAAAATAATTAAAAATGACTTTCTTCTTATTATAAATTACATCTGTACATAGTACAAACATATATATATATATATTTATATACTATAAATAGTATATTCATTAAATGAAATATAATACTACAAATGACATGCCATTATATATGTATTTACCGACACCTTATAGATAGGTATGCAGGATATAAACGGACATGCGAGCACGTTTACTTTTTGGAGTTCCCCAGTTGTACATTTAGCAAGAAAAGCCGACTATTGCTCTCTGATTTTGCCAATAAGATTCTGATGAGTTTGGCCATCATACATAAAACCCAACGCCCGACCGCACAAACAGAACCCAGCGGTACGAGTACACAGCGACCGCAGCAGCCGCAGCAGCAGCAGCAGCAGCAGAGGGTGCCATACCCAGCACGGTGAGCTCGGCCACGGTGCGGCTGCCCTCGGCCATCTCGCAGATGTAGACGGCGTCGTCGTTGGTGGTGACGTTGTGGATGGTGAGCTGGCGCAGCGTGCCGTCCTGCTGAATGCGGTACTTGGAGCTCTCCTCGATGCGGGTCTCCTCCATGAACCAGTTGGCCGTGGTGGCCGACGCCGGCACCTCGCACAGCAGGGTGGCCGACGCCTTCTCCTGCACCTCCACGTCCTTCAGCTTCCGCCTGAAGGGCACTTTGGGCTCTGGGGACGCGGTACACAGAGGAGGGAAGGATGCAAGTTAGTGTTCAGGCCTTCATGACTGCGGTCATTGTCTTTGTCCTGATTTGTATCAATATCGCTCTCACTTTGGGCTCTGGTGCCCGATACAGAGGAAAGCAGGATTTACATTTACATTTACATTTAGGGCATTTAGCAGCAGACGCTTATCTCCAAAGTGACTTACAATAAGTACATTACATTACATTTGTACAGGACATTTGTCAGATGAAAGAGCAACAATATAGTGCTGTCGGTACAGTAGGGAAGTTCAAAGAACCAAGTGCCAAGCACTAACAATCACTAGGTTAACCTCTTTCCTGTATACAACAAAGCTAGCTAGGATAAGATATACACAATATGTAGTGGTGTCCCTCAAGGCTGGGTTAATGTTAGGGCCTTCATAACTGCTATCATTCTTGTTGTCTTGATTTGTGTCAATTTCGCTGTCGTATTGTATTTGATGAAAGAAGAAAATGCATGCAATAAATGCCCTGCAATGTGCATATAAAAGAATGAATGCAAATCTAAACGTTTGTGGATTTTTAAATGCATACAATTTAAGGTTTCATGTTATTTTTGGTCCTTGTTCTCAGGACCGAAGCCAATAGTTAATCTGGAGTGATTTTGTTTTAAATATCTCACTCTGAAATAGATACCCTGTTCATAACACTTTGTCTATGCTACCTTACACCCTGTCTATTCTAACACCACAGGGTGCTCAGCCAAGCAGCCCAAAGTTGAGTTGATACAGGTAACTAAAAACGAACCTCTAAGGTCACTAGAATGTCATGAATAATTGTATACATTTTAAGATTTTGCTTTCATCTTGGGAAAAATAAAGATATACACATAGGCTACAGCTACAAAAGATCAGGTTGTACAAAGTGAGTAACCACTAGATTGAATGAAAGCATCAGAACAACAGTGTGACTCTAAATTCTTCTTAGCTTGAAATCTACTGAAGATGAACCCAAATCCATGAGGTCATTGCCTGCTCCCTTAAATTCATTAGCATTCAAAAGTAGAGCCCGATTGATACTCGGTTTCAGGGGACGATACTAACATTAAGGAGTAAAAAATGTCCAATATTCATAATATATTGGCCGTTATTCTGTATATATTGTGGTATCCTCGTGGAGGGTGGAGAAGCTCCTCCGGAGTTGCTGTTCACCATTCAGCAATGCTTCAGGCCACAGCAACATCACATTAAAACCATGAGCTAAAGGAACCAAAGAACTGTAAGGAGAGGAGCTGTGAACCTTCCCACAGAACATGACACGTTCATCCTTAACTCTAAAAAGCATTTAGAGGCTCAACCACTAAATTCAAGGATTCATAAAGGGGCCATTACATTTAGAAATTGACACAATTGCTCAAGTTGTCATACCGGCCAAAATACACACCAATACCGATATATCTGTGATAGGCAAATATCGGCCGATAAAATCGTAACAATATATCGTTAGGGCTCTATTCAAAAGAAGAACTAAGCTGATAATGGGAAAAGGGGCTTCATAAATTCTCAGTTGCATGTGTCTGAGTATCTGTTTTAGTTCAGGATGTTATAAGGGATATATAGCAGACTGAATATAGGCAACTAGCAAGTGATATTCAGTATTATATCCCAGAGGAGTTTATGTGAACTAGAGATTCTACAATACTTGAAAAGAGTAATACATAACAGGTTTATTAAGAAAAGAGTCCCTTCAAAAACTCCTCAAACCATTCATTATTTCATAACAAACACATTGAAATGCAAAGGCTTCACTGTGAAATGCAATGAATCAATAGCGTCTACAACAATCTACAGTCACTATGTCTGTGGATATTCAATGAGTCCAATGGAAAGCTTCTCAGAGACATCCTCCATGACGGTGGTGTTCGGAGGCTAAAGCGAGTGACCAGCCTTCATTCCAGCCGGGAACTACTCATCACCAGCAGAAAATAGCCCAGAAACACAACACCCTGCGACACTGCCAGGGTTCGGCCATGCAGGGTGACGGTAAACACATGTCAGAGGGGGCAGATCTAAACCAAAGTGAACCACTTACAATGAACTTCTGTTCTGTTGGAAAGAACACAGCCTGCTTTAATCTATCGGGTTTATAGACCCAAATGCTCAAAGCTTCAAACAGTGAAAGGGACATTACAGCAACGTCCTTCGGGGTAATTTCCTCTAGCACCTCCTCGAGCGAGCCCCCGTGTGTTTAAGGGGGGGGGGGGGCATGATCTTATGTAAGGGACACGACAGCTTTTGTCAATGCGTATTTGTTACAGGACTGACATTTGTTCGGGAACTCAAGACTGCCTTGATCCCATATGTGACCTTTGAATGTGCTGCTGTGCTACTAAATTCAATATTGTACATGTTGACTCATTCACTGGGCCACACTGATTCACACTGATTCCACAATGAAAGAAATTAAGAGTCAATGGCCTATTTAAATGTACGCACATCTTTGTGCTGCTGACTTCCAAGTAGTGTGCAGTTGCCTCATTTTCAAAAAACCTATAAACCATGCAGCAGGACATTGGACAGCAAGTCTAGAAAACCACAGAGCCATTTCCTCAAACCTGCCCAATTTATGCGGCATCATCAGCAGCCAAAATGATAAATGTCTATTTAAATAAAGATAGTATCAAAAACATTATCACTTGTTTGATGTCCACAGTGTACATAACACAACAACATTTATGTGATAATGTTGAACAAATGTATCATACGAATACGCAAGACACCCACACTCATCCTCAGTTCATAATGAACATTGCATAGCCTGGCATGGCAGGAACCGATCAGAGCATAGACTCACCCTTGACGATCACCAGCACAGCGCTGTAGGTCTGCCCGGCCATGTTGGTGGCGTTGCAGGTGTACAGGCCGTTGTCGCTCTGCTTGCAGTACAGGATCTTCAGGATGAAGTTCTCCGCCTGGTCCTCGTAGATGACCTGCCGGCGGCCCTCGCTGATGTTGGAGCCGTCCTTCCTCCAGATGATGTGGGGCTTGGGGTGGCCCGTGACGAAGCAGCTCAGCTTGGCGTGCTTCCCCTCCGTGACCGTGCAGGTGCGGGTGAACACGCCCTTGGGCAGCGTGGCGAGCGCCGTGGCCCTCATGCGGCGCTCCAGACTCAGAGCGCTCAGCCCGTCGTTGATGCTGCCGCCGCCGCTGGCGATGACAGTGGAGGAGGAGGAGGAGGAGGAAGAGGAGGAGATTGAGGAGGAGGAGACGCCGTCCTCGTTGCGGTAGACGGAGATGTCCTTCTTCATGTCCTCCTTGCGCTTCTGCAGGTGCGAGAGCAGGGAGGTGTTCTTATCCGCCGCCGCGCCCTGCTGCCGGGAGTCCTGGGCGTCCACGGCGAGCACGGCGCAGGCGTGCGCCCGGCCCGAGCTGTTCTGCACCCTGCAGGTGTAGGTGCCGGCGTCCAGGTTCCGCACGCTCTGGATCTTCAGGGAGCTGCTGTCGCTGTCCGAGACGATCTTGATGCGGTTGGTCACGCCCATGTAGCGGCCGTCCTTCTCCCAGTCGAAGGTGGGCTCCGGGTGGGCCGCCACCCGGCAGTAGAACACCAGGTTTCCGCCCAGCACCACGCGGGTGTTGGTGGGCTTCACCATGAAGACGGGCGCCCTCAGGGCCATCTCCGAGGGCAACGCCACCTGCAGGGTGACGGCGGCGTAGGCTTCCCCCACGGTGTTTTTGGCGCGGCACAGGTACTGGCCGCTGTCCTCCAGGGCCAGGTCGTAGATGGTGATGCGGTAGACGTCGCCGTCGTCCACCGTCTTGAAGCGGCCCCCCGAGGTGAGCCGGAGCTTGCCCTTCTCCCAGGTGATGAGCGGGGTGGGGTTCCCCACGATGGTGCAGCTGAGCGTGGCATCCTTACCCATGCACACCGAGACCGCCTTGGGCCGCGTGAGGAACCTGGGGGCCCCCCCGAACATGTCCTGATCCATTGGTTCTCCCTGTGTGTGTGTGTGTGTGTGTGTGGGAAGGGGGGGGGGGGGAAGCTGTCAATAGATTGGATTCAGCAGAACAGTGTGTTTAACATGCGATTTTTAATAAACAAATGACTGTGCATGAGATGCTCTTTTCAAGACATCGACGAACTTCAATGTTATAGGCTATAACTTACTAATATCGTTTTTAATAATTGTCTCCTTAGAGTTCCCATGAATAATTAGACATGTCGCTATTTGATAATAATGTAGGCCTATGTAATAATTCACATAGTTAATTAGAAATGTTTGGCAAATTGTTACTAACACAAAAACAACCCGTAATAAGTAAATGGATGGATGGATTAAAAAACAAATCAGTTGGCCAAATGTGATATTTATGACTTTTCTATGTTTGGAAAAATCTGTATTATAAATGACATAGACTTGCTTTGCTTTTAATAGTTTGTGTCCTATTCCTGACCATAGCAAAAAAAATAAACCAGTGTGTGACAGCTAGCGATGCTATCTGTCAGTCACCCTATGCAAACGAACATAAATAAGCGACAAAGATGCCATTTTTATAGTAGACAGTATGTCTCAGCCGGCCGGCTACCCTGCATGGTCCCTCACCCTATTAATAAACACAGCCATAGCATCCTCTACCTATAATGAATCACATCAAGGAAGAACGCAGGTCAAACAACAAACACAACATATCAAACTAAGACCTTGATCAAACACAATAAATGCATCCTTCTTAACAAGGTCAAACAGAGAAGACACACTAGGCCTACTGCCTTTCAAAGGGCGACATTTGCCAACTTTGTCACCTCCCTCCAGTGAGGGGCGCGTCCCTAAAATAACCTCAGCTGTCAGAGCCAGTCTCGATCCATGGCCATTTGTAGAAGCGGGGTGAGATAAGCCGCCTGCCAGACCGAGCAGCGCGCCACGAATAAATGGCCGCGCATTAGACGATAATGAGACGGTTCATTCTTCATTCTTGATTAATGAATCATTGCGGGATTTTGTTGAAAACGAAGTTTTCTTTTTTTTTTAAATATGTCCAACAAGATATAGCTGGATGGATTGTTAGGTGTTACTTGAGGTAGGCTATATTTCAACCGCACGGATCGAAAGCGAAACATGTAATAAAGTAGCGCAAATGCTACATGCTACATGCAATGCACGTGGCAGGGAATGAAAAAGAATAAAGGTCGATAGTAATAAATAAAGTTACTCCTTAACCACGCAGTCGGCTATGAGCGGTAACGTTACTTAAATATTTTTTCAATAGAATAATAGTTAATTAACTAGTTCGTTTTATATTAGTTTTACATCAATAGGCCCTACCAAATAATAAAATAACTCCTCGAGTTTAATACCTTAATTCTTCAGACACACTTGAGACAAATCGGTGTTGTAGGCTACCATTGGACTAAAAGTGGTTTGATGAAAAAAAAAATCCTTTATAAAAAGAAAAAAATCCTTTATAATCCAATTTTCGTAAGTACAAATCCCCCAAAAATATTTCCTCTGCCTTGAAATATCCTGCAATTGACTGTAAATCCGGAATAGTGGAACATCCCCCCAGTGTCCCGCGGTGGGCGGTGGACTACACGTATCCTCTCTTTCTTCTCTGGTACCTCACGATGACAAACAGCTGACGGGCCTGTTCGGTTCAGCCTCCTTCCTAAAATAGACCCGTCACTCATCACCGCTGATAACACAGGTTAGGATGAGCGGCCCGCCTGACTTCACCGAGACTGCATTTATAAGTTTGCATAACAGTTCACCCACTACGAGGGATACTAGTTAATTCACATTAATTCACATTAATTTAACCACAGAAAACAACTTTTAACTCAAACGAATCTGTGTTTATCTACTCAACTCTTACATGCTTTATCGAAAGCATGTAGGCTAATTTGTGGACAAATGCAGTCATATCCTACAATCAGATCAGATAATCGTTTAATCAAATCAGATCGCGCTTCTTCACTTTCCTTGCAGCCTACACATTCACTCCGTTCAAAGCAGACCTCAAACAACCCAGTCAAATCCCTCGAGTTCCTTTACCGGTGTTTGGAAAACGATTAGGCTATAGGCACTGATCAGACCTCAGATCATTGTGAACAGTGTGCTCCGGAGGTGTGTGTGCTTTCTTGCGGTGCTACCGTCGGGCTTTCCCCCGGAGCCACCGTGTGAGTGACAGCAGCAGGTCCCGGTCTGGATTTAAACGGGAGAAACCCTAGCAGAGGCTTAACACTGCTCACTGTGGCTGTCTCACTACATCTTCTGCCACGGCTCTTATGCTGGAACACATCAGCCTTCCCCTCCGCACTTTCACAGCAAGACATTCAGGTGCTTCAATTGGGACCATCTGGGAATTATAAATAATAAGTCTTATGGTTGTTTGCAGGGTTATTGGTAGGTAGGCATATTAGTATTAGGCCTAGTAATATTAGAATATGAGTAATAGGCCGATTATTATTTATAGTAGTATTAAGCCTACAAAGCGGCTAATAAACAGTAGATGGCGCCATTGTATAGAATAATCTTTCATACCGACCTGCTGCTTGTAGGCCTATGGTATGAATGGATTTTCATAGCCTACTGATCCTGGCTAATATCAATATGAAGCGTGATGAAGTTGGAGAACCAAATTGCATCCATTTAGCCTGACAAAGGATTTCTCAACAAGACTCACACATTTGAGGATAACCGAGTAATGTCTCTGCATCCTATCTCTATCTACTCCCTCTTTCTCCTGCCCACTCTGACGCTATGGGTCCCTTCTGCCTCTCTCAATAACATATTACACACACACACACATACACACACAAACACACTCTGATTTGAGGTAATACACTGACGTTTGTGTGGAGAATACGTCTTGTTGGTCACACACGATAAGGATACATTAACCATTTATTAACATTAGTTGTAAGCAGTATGAGCATTATCTCACAATTGACTATTAACTAATGGTCTAGTAATGATTAACTAATAGTTTTTATCTTTACTAATGATGTTCATGTTAATTAAGGTAGAGTTAACTAAGGTAAGTAAGCTAATTTATACATTATGTACTAACCCTAACCTTAACTGCAACCCCTATGGTGAAGCAATACAACAATGCTTATCCATGTAAAATAACTAATGTTAATTAATGTAGCCTACCCTTATTTGCAAAGTGTTACGTCACAAGAAAAAGTGTCTTCATCAAAAAAGGGAAGTATTGCAGGCAAGTAAAAAGCTGTAGAAAAGTAGAAAATAAATACTGAACACACATGTCCTATTATAAAACAGCTCATTGGTTTATGATAGCATAGTATCACATAAATACATGTAAAACAACTGACATCTTCTTTTAGCTGATATTGCAGATGAAGAAAGAAAAGACCAAATAAAAATAACCAAGAAAAGATAGGCTAAGGGCTATGGAACTATGTAGTTGCTTATTAATACAAGCCGTTGAAGTACCAGCTTAAGTAGAGGCTACTAATACATACAAGACTATCTATCCGTCCTCTTCACTTACACCAGACTCACTATTTCCCTTCCAGTTGTTCAGATCACCGTAAGGCGATTCATAGAGCAGGACTGAGCCTGGTAAAGGACCAGATTGGGACCATGAATGCTGCTGTGCATGTCGCATGGCTTTATTACTACATGGGTAAACTAGGATCATTGAGCGACCAATATGTAAAACATATGAGCAAATTGACCGTTTTTCAGTCAGGCCTTTACATGTACAGACAGATATTGAGCAGTTGAATCTGTTATTTATTTTTGCATATATGAATGCTTTTGCGTTTCCATCTCGTGAAGGCCCAGCCACTCTGCTGAATGTTATATTTAAGAAAGCAACAACAATGTAGGCCTACCCTACTTGTTAGTGACACAGACAGCTTCTATCTCTTTTTTAAGTAGGTCTGTGCTCTCTTAATCTTCTTTGACATTTAGATTTCCGCAAAGGCCTCTCCCCTCAGAAACATTCTCTTAATTTCCAGTTTGATAAATAACATATTTGTGCTCCGTTCTCTCCTTGTAGAAAGTCTCACTCCCTGGGGGTGGTGTTGTTTCTGTAAATGGTCTTTCCCCACATTTCCTCTTGTCTACTTTTTTGCAAAAATGATATTTTGCAAGTGAATATGTTAGGTGTCATCATCATGGACACCCTACGTAAACACATTCACAGCTGTGAAATTTTTGCCTGTGGGGGTATTCCAAGAGCACTGCACTTTCAGAACACGTTTTGCAATATGGGATCTTTTTCCTCTTTTCTTGGTCGCAAAATATATTTTAAATGCAAGTGTTAACGACATCTCTTAAAATGATCCAGATTTCGGTTACTCGTCTGTTAAATGACATTTTAAAAGTAAATATTTTTGCATCACCTTTACAATGTCATATAACAGAGTTGCATTTCTAATTGCCTTACCAAGCAGAGGAAATAACCATAACTAGAATCCTACGTGTTGCACCAACAAGATAAAAAAAACGATGGAAGGTGCAGCTGTTGATTTTTAATCAGTGTGAATTATATGATCAAAAAAATCTGAAAACAAGCCAATTAAAAAAAGGAATCTCAGTCTAAAGAGGATATCCAAACTGTGTAAAAAAAAAAAAAAAAAAAGAACAAGGTAGGCCTCCAGACTATTGTCCACTTCCCTGTGAACTCGCTAAATGCAATGACGCCATGCGATTGTATGCATTGTAAAAATCTATGCTGTTGGTGCGGACCATTTATTTTTTTTTTAAATCTAAATAGGCCTCAAGGAAGGGGTTAATAATTACTGAAATGCCCCGAAGCCCCGACTCTTCCCGTAAAATAGGACAAGATAACGCCGCAGGGAGGCACCGAGAAACACACGGATTGCACAAGCCTGGAAGTTTCGCCAAGGTGGCTCACCACCAGCACCCTATATAAGAACCGCTCCGGCTCTCCTTCTCCACCAGTCGAGTTCAGCACGAAGACGAACTAAGAATGACGACTCAGATGAGATTGTTGTGCCTCGCTGCGGTTACCTTGCTGGCCGAGGCTCAGATGACCCCGGACCCCTTTATCTTTCCTCTCAACAACTACCGCCCCCTGTTGGACCAGCTTCGGGTTGAAACTGTAAGCATAGAAAACAGATTCTTCAGCATTTTGTCTTGATAGCATGTATATATTGCAATATAATGCTGAAACATGTCTCTCTTTAATATAGGTTTATCCAGAGGATGTGGACCAGTCCACTATGTCAGTGAGACGCATGACATTCCCGGCACAAGAGTTAGACTGCAGCCAAGTGAACACTTCCATGCCCGGACAGCAATGTCCACTGAAGGGAAATGGGGTAAGAATGAAAAATAAGCTTGACTTGAAAATTGTGTCTTTTTAGTAATGATAGTTTCACATGACAGATTTGTTGTGATTGTGAAATTGTAATGACCTCTTTCAACATTTTGGTATTTTCCAGAAAATGTTGAATTGCAATTTAACACTGAGCTACATGAGCCAAGATGCTGACATTCAAGGCTTTCAGTTCAACTGTGATGCTGCAACCAAGGAGGCCTCCCTGGTAAGGGTAATCAATGAAGAGCTAATGAAAACGTTCTTCCAATGATTCATGAAGAACATTACATTCACCTGATATGATGTGATGTTCTCCATATGAATTATGAAGAACATCTTGTTCACATGTTATACGTTCTCCATATGATTCATGAAGAACACCATGTCATCAACAACACGTATTGATGTGTGTGCTGCTGCCCCAGTAGTTAATTAAACAGAACAGTCTTCAATGTAACTACTAA
This sequence comes from Trisopterus esmarkii, assembly GCA_027123545.1. Taxonomy (NCBI): domain Eukaryota; kingdom Metazoa; phylum Chordata; class Actinopteri; order Gadiformes; family Gadidae; genus Trisopterus; species Trisopterus esmarkii. The sequence continues at coordinate 3,727,559 of JAOPJL010000155.1, read as the reverse complement.
GAATACTAACTTATTTTATTAAGCGGAATACATTATTTTAAGCAGTGACGAATTGTTGAATCTGTATATTTTTCACTCAATTGTCTCGACCTCAAACCGACCTGAGTGCTCACCTCTTTATCCACTTCTGTTCCATCTCCTGATAACAGACCAGAGTGAGAAGAAGCAGGTCTGGCCGTGGATCAGGAAGGGGGGGCCGCGGTGGATCCAGGGGGTCCAGAGGGTCCAGGGGGTCCAGGGGAGGTCGTACAGGTGGTGGTTCTTCCATCGCCGGAAATGGAAACAGAAACAATGGCGGAACGCGTACAGCATAAACTGACTAAAGCTAAGCCTGCTTTCAGTCAAGGGAAAAGGTCACAGCGCATTGAGCCTTCATCACTTCTTTTCTTGATTTATGTTGCATTTCCAAATAGTAGATAACTTGTTTTGTTTGATCTTTTTTATATGTTTGATTGTTCAGCCATAAAGAAAGTTCAGCCATAAAGAAAGAAAGTTTGTATAATAAAAAAAACAAATACAAAAAAGAGGAAAGTGTGATTTTAATCTTTTTTTTTACAATGCCAAGTATCAAGTTCCTGTAGGCCTACTGCAAAGAAAAACAGACTTGGCAAATGGCTGGTAAATATGCTGCAATAATATTGCGCTAATCCTGCGAAGTGAGTTTTAAATACACTTTGAAGAATTACCACCAAACCTAAGATATCTTTCCAGGCAACACGTTGTGAACCTGAGATGCCTGGACGGCCAGGGTTTCACTTAATAAATAGAGACAAAGAGGGTGTGCATTTTTATGGCCTCATAGTAGGCCTAAGACTCGACGCACCCAGATTTACCATTGGGAACATTGTTCCTCGGAGCGGAAGGGGCAGAATGTATTGTTAATATGTGTATGTTTGTTACTCCAGCTCCTTTGATGAACACACTAGCTGAAGGTTCAAATGAAAAACTAAAGTAATGTTTACACATTTTATTTTATTTCAAATCGACATGTTCATACACACTTCAAAGATTAAATACCCTCAAAATATGATTTGCTTCTCTATTAACTTACGGGAAAACAATGTTTTTTTATTGTAAAGCTCTGCTGAAAAATAAGTTCTTTTGGCAAGTGTTATTATCAGCCTGTGTTTCTTCTTCACTCAAAAACAAAACAGAAGCAAATGTGTAAAAAAAAAAAAAATGCATCAAAACCAATCCGACACTAGGATTGAAACATAGCACCTTGTCTCTGTCGATATGGATTCTTAGACTGGATCATAGTGAGTAAGCCACGATATGACATATGGTTCCACAATTAGTGTTAGTGAACGCACTCCTGTGAAGACAGACTTTAGACACGCGGGCCGTTTTCCACTGACGTTACACAAGCCACATCTACGATACCAGAGTACGACTCCCACGTGATACTACAACACACGACGACCTTGCCGAAAGAACGGAAAATAAATAAATACTGTACATATGTGCTGCTATAAGGTGTGAACTGGAAACATGCTGGTTCGGGGTGGAAATAATAAGACTACGCCCTAAGGCACCGGTGAAAACAAAAGTGTAGATATGGAGAGAATTAAATATGATGGGGAATCAGATAGTCTGTAAACAATAGCTTCAAAAAAACAAAAAAACAGACAAGCAATACTCCACGGTGTGACACATCGTCTTGTGTCCTGTGAAAACGTTCACGAAACCAGAGGTACACGACAGCCACAGTGCTTTGCGGATCGCTCGGTGAGGACGACGACCACTGCGATCTTGATGCGATGCTCATATATATATCTATATATATATACAAACAGTGAGAGAGGTCATTCATGGGCGGGACACTGACTCTCTGTCCCTTTCCGGAGACACACCCTGTCTGAAACGACGCCGCTGATGCAAGTAGTTCAACCAGACTCTGAAAACGTCTTTTCTTCTTCCGTCAGTGCAAAATGCTGAGTCGTGTGTTAGTATAAATGTGCAGCCTATGTCAAAACCTATTCTTTCAAAAACACCCAAACACACACGCAGACACACACACACACACAAAACACAAAGCAGCACTTGGGAGAGCGATATCATTGCTTTGCTCTCAGAAGTCTGACAGTGGTACAACAGAAGATATACAGAACAATGGTTTAGGAAGCAATGCATGTAGATACACCTTCTACGTTTTCAATGGAGCACAAGTGGAGTCGCGCAAAACACATGCTGCTCTACTTAACTTTTCTTTTTTTTCAGCTAATCAACTGAAAATAAAGCTCTTGTGCATGAATTTCACCTATCACAATATTGCCTGTTTAATGTTATGTCTCGTCGAGTGGGATAAGCCTTGGAGGCTAATTAATCAATCAATATTTTGAAGAAATTAAAAAGTAAATACTGGGGGTACATAACAGTCAAATAAATAGTTAAAATGAACTGATTGATGAGAAATTATATAATTGTTATTATTTTAGACTAAGCTAAACCTACCTGAAAAGCTCAACGCAAAGAGTACATGCTGTTTCACAGGCAAAACATAATAATTTGCTGAGCATCTAACAACAATACAATCACTGTGACCAAATCTGTCTCACAAATACCAAACGATTGCATAATCTTTTTTAGGGTGTGGGAGAGGGCAATTATTGTACTCAGAATGTGGAAAATCAAGTTAGTATATACACTTATCATTAAAAGCCTTTGCGTTTCATTCTTTGAACTGCATTCTGTAACTTTGATACATATGTGTTGATATAATTTCCCTAAATCTGCCTGAGGATCTGCCTGTTGCAGAAATAATAAAACCAACCCTCCTGACGTCTAGGATTGACATATAAACATTCAGTGTAGACCTCATCTATTTCAGACCTACCTATTTTGGTTAGCTTTAGCGGTTATGCTAATTAACAACTGCCAAATCATATTACTTTCATTTAAACGGGGTTGGCGCTTTGAATCCGGTCGTAGCGGTAATCAATATACAGAAGGTTTCAGAGATAGTAATACTAGGTCTCAAATGGTACATTTTGAGGACCAAAATAAAAAAAAGGAGCAGCTTTAAAGCATACGTTTTCTCCAGTTTAAAGTCCTATTATACTCAGGCCCAGCAGGCCCGTTGTCAAGTCCGATTAAATATGCATAAACTGCTTGTTCTCTCTCAGAGGCCCTCTGGCGGTAATGAAAAGCAAAAACGATCTAGATGAACCACAGGTATAAGCTTATAAAGTCTACGAGAGTTACAATGAGAAAATAGACCTTCTTTGCTGTTAAAAGGAAAAGTGAAAGTGGATGCTGCTGTCCCGCGGGGCGCGATGGCGCTCCTAGAGACAGCCACCCCCACCGGCCCGCCGCAACACTGAGCTCCCTCTGCCCAGACCTCAAGGTCTGTCGATACGCAGGTTGCATTGGACACTGTAGTGACCAGCCTCGCATCACACACACACACACACACACACACACACACACACACACACACACACACACACACACACACACACACACACA
>JAOPJL010000155.1:3699699-3713020 GCA_027123545.1 Trisopterus esmarkii | reverse complement strand
GTGTGTGTGTGTGTGTGTGTGTGTGTGTGTGTGTGTGTGTGTGTGTGTGTGTGTGTGTGTGTGTGTGTGTGTCAGGCATGGCTGGTCTAGCTGAGCTGTCAAGTTCCCTACTCGGTTGACCAGTTTCACCACATTGAGGATATCAGTGACAGCGTGGTGCATGTGTGTCTGCGTTCATCTGAACGCTGAGCACGAATAACTCTCAAGGGAAACATCCCCAGTGACTACTGCAACTTGTTATTGTTGATCTTGGTGACGCCGTCCAAGATGTTATGCCTCAATCTTGCGCAATTTTTGAGAAGTGGAAGGCTGGAACTCTGTGTACCGGCAAGGTCCACAAAGGAACCAATTAAGCAAAGGACCACTGGCTCTTCTTTATACATCAACGATGAACTAACCATTGTTCGCATATTGAAAAGACTAAAGGGTCATTAGGTCAAAATAACCTACCGCAAAATGTAGTCACCGGGGTGAGCTTTTAAATATTTCAAAGAAAGTCAGTTAACCCATCAGCTGTAGAAAATACCCTATAAAACTATGCCTCAACATGTTTCAAAATAATAGCCATCCATTGTATTTTGACTGCAGTCATGCAACACCCTTTGAGTGTCCTATATTACAATGTACTCTTAAAAACAACGTTTTTTGACTACAAGGCTACAACAATGAATATCAATCAATTATTGACACCAATTTCGCCATTGTTATTGCCTTTATGTTTTACAACCTACTGCTTGTAAAAACAACATATAACATTCACATGAAAACAACACTCACAGCGATACACATTACGTTTTCTGAAGATGGAAACACACTTACTTCTCAGTGCACTGCTGGCTAGGCAGGAGAGCATCAGGGAGTGTGACTTTGTTCCTGTCCAATGGGTTCTGGCCCGGCCCAGTGTGATTGACGGCCCGGTTGGCGAATAGGATGTCATACTCGACACAGTTGAAGAGGAAAGTTGTGAATGTGACCACAAACAGGAACTGACTGTAAGGAGATTGGTCATGTGTACAATATATATGGGGATTAGTTCTTTCAGTTTCTTAAGAGGACACACACAGTTTGGACATTTATAAGAGTAGTTGAAATTATATTAGTGACAGTTGACTGTCAAAAACTCTTAATTAACTTCTTCATAAGGAGATTATTTAACACACTGTTTGTGACATAATTTAGATCAATCATATAGTCCTCTCGATGACTTTTCATCATCAAGATACTTAACACTCAAGATCAAATTCAATACTCCAATTCAATATACTTGCAGTACATTCAATACTGCAAGTAATTCTGTGACTTGACATTAATATTCAAGATGTTTGAACCTAATATGTAAAAAAAAAAGAATTATACGTACATCAGTTCGAAGAACTCTGACATCATCATACAGGCAAAGCCATTCTTCTGATGGAAATGATAGATGTGGACATTCAATTAAGGAATATACTCATAAACACCACCTGAAAAGTATGACAGACACTGCCACTATTCCGAATGACACTACAGTACATTTCACCTTCAGGGTAATTCTTATTTTTCCGTTACAACCTTACAAATAAGGTATAATAAGGTATAATAAGAATAATCCTCAATGCTGTTCACTGTCATGTCAACATCATCCGTTAGGAAACCACCATCAGCCCATTTGAGAGCCACATTTAGCAAACAAGTAGCCTTTATTACCAAGTACTAAAACTACTACCACTAACCCCGACCCTTAAATGCAAAGGATATTCTTGTGAAGAAGTTATCCAGGTTTTTGATGTGGTGCCATGAGTCTGCAAGACAAACACTGCATGTTAGATGAATAATTATACTGTATCCCAGGCTACAAACCTGAAAGCAGGTGATTTAAAAGCAAACGAGTTAAACTACAAGTTGAACAGTATGCACATTGACATGAAACATGCATTTTGAAGAGAGCTGTGTACCCTTCAGGCCTTCTGGCACATGCACCAACAAATCCTCCTCCCCTGGCGGCGAGTCCTCCTCAAAGTCCTCAATCCGCTGGTACTCCTGGTAAGCTTCAAAGTTGGCCATTGTCCTTTACATTCTCCAACCCCCTCCCCGTGGTATCAAGCGAGTACTCAACCCTTTATTTTATTTTTGTTCTATACAGTGACTTGTATTTTTTCTTTAAGGATAATGTGCGGGCTGTGAAAACAAGCTAACGGCGCCGTGTGCTAGCGTGACAGCCGGGGGTCACACTCCACCATCCCGGGCTCGGTCTGAAGCAGGCACCGCCGACACGCACTCCTCTGGGGGTGAACCAACCAACACGGCCAACAGCCTACACGGAGCTCCACCGCATCGCCCTACGCGGTGGTGTTTCCCTGCAGGGGAGGGGGGGGGGGGAGAGAGCTAGGTCAACACGTCCAGCTGACAGGCTACTGGCTAGCCCCTGGATGATTCAGCCGCTAGTGCGCTCGGCGGAGGACGCAGCAGCGGGTTGTTTTGTTCCCGTCCTGCTCCGCTCCGCTCCGTCCGCTGGCGCCAGACGTCGGTCGTTCCTCGCGTAGGGTCCCGGTTCCCCGTGGAGCTGCTTCCCGTTAGATTACGGTGGACAGAGACGGGCTGTGCGCGTTTGTTGTTGTTCAGGAGAGCTCTGATGTGTCGGGTGAGGTTATGGTGAATTCCCAAAATAAACCGTCTGTGTGTTAGTGTGTGTGTGTGTGTGTGTCTCTCTCGCGTTATGTCTTTCGCAAACAAATGTCAACAAAACATGTGTGACGTCGCTTGAGATTCATCAGGCGTCACATCCGGTTAGGATACAGTACAATATGTACAATATGTTCAAAAAAGTCATTAATATTCGAGGAGAAAATAACACAACATATTAATAGCCAGTTGTCTGGCAAAATAAAAAAATCGATATGTTTTTAATGTAAAAATCCATAGGATCAAGGGTCGAGAAATGCACTCTGGGTGACAGTCAACATGGCAGCCCGCATGTAGCTCCTTGGGACCGGCTGGGCTTAGCGATTACCTTCATTTGTCAGAGTACTACCCGTCACAGGGGGAAATATGCTTCACCTACTGTGTTACAGAACAACCACTGGTGCACCAGTCCGGTCGCTCTGCACGCGGTTCAATAAAACCACAGATTTATGGAGATCTCCACGGTATGACTCTGAAAGATAATAACCCGTCCGGCTGGTTGTTGTGGTGGGGTGCTCCGATTTAAGTCCTTCAACGATGCTGTACAACGAGAAAACAATAATTGAATTGCAATAAGTAAACTCGCAACTGTTGACAAATAACTTTGTTAATGAGGTATTGGTTAATCGATACCTGCACCATTCCCATGTACACAGCACCTCAAAGTCAAACACTGTATTGTCAGCCCATCATTGAGTATCACTACTGTAGAGAATCCTAAAACGTGCGTTTCTTTATGTTTCAGAGCCCCGTTGTATTCATCACATGTGCCATACATGTGCAGGTCCTTGCGACAGCCTGGAAATGCCGTCAGTCGGATTTGGGGTCTGACCCAAAGAGCTGTCCGCCAGGCATCCCCCCGGACGTCCAAACCGCAGGGGGTGGCCCTTAAATTTATTCTGGGGCCAGCCTTCTGCACCATAGCCGCACGGCTCGTCGGCCGTGTCGCCTATTGTGAAGCAGATTTCAATAACAACGTCCATGCAGAGGTTTCAACTAAAGATCTCGACCCCGAGTTCAAATGGCATATTCTGTGGGAATTTGTCAAGCCTCAGCTCTTTGCTCTCCTCGGTGCTGTTGTGGTAAGGAAGCAATTATCATCACCTGAAGTCACATTATTACCTATATATACCTATATATATTAGACCTTATCCATGTTAAACACATGGTGTGTTGTTTGTTTTCATCCCAATTAACAAGTTATTCAACTCTTAATCAGCTTGCTTTCGGTGCTGCACTCCTGAATATTCAAATACCCTTAATACTGGGAGAGTTGGTGAATATCGTGGCTCGCTACATGAGAGAACACACTGGGAACTATCTTCAGGAAATCAGAGGTCCCGCCCTCAAGTTGCTTGGACTCTATGGTATCCAAGTAAGTTGTACTGTACTGATATCCTCAGCCTTAATTAACCTTGAATAAACCAGAACTTGGAAGTGAAGTTTTACAACTCCAACCTCATAGCTCATAACATTAACTGTGAAAACATGTTTTAAATCCATGCTGCATTGAATAACCTAATAATAACATTATTATTCATTTAATATAGAATCTGGAAGTCGGATCACCGTTGGTGTCACTGTTAACATTGGACAAATGGAAATGGGTGGAAATGTGGATTCATCCATCCCCCATTCACCTCCTCCTCTTCCTTCCCAGGGTCTTCTCACCACCGGATACATCATCCTGCTGTCCAGGGTGGGGGAGAGGGTGGCCTCCGACATGAGGAAGACCCTCTTCGCAGCTTTATTACGGTAAACAATTCCTCCCCGGTTTCCTCTTTTGCACACAAAGACTCAGCAGCACATCATTGTATCATGCTCATCAAATAATAGTTTTTTTTTCCCATAATATGGATATTTAATTTCCTAGCAAACTGTGTAGGTCTCAACCAAGATGGTTTTAATGTTCTGTGTCACCCACTCCCAACGTGAGAACCATGGTAAAAACCAACACAAATACAACCGTCATACTAAATGCCTGCTGTGTCTTTGCTGTTATTTTATGACAGACAGGACGTGGCGTTTTTCGACGCCAATAAGACTGGGCAGCTGGTGAACCGCCTGACCTCCGACATTCAGGAGTTCAAGTCCTCTTTTAAATTGGTCATCTCTCAGGTATTGATACTTCACAGAATTTTGGTCACAAGTGGTGTGTTTGTCTACTTATAGAGTGTTGCTAAGAAATAATATAGGCTACTCCAGGCCTAGTAAGCTGACTTTGTTTTCATCAATCATGTGGAATTTTAAATAGATAATAGGAGATAAAACTCCAGTTTCAAAGAGATGTGCTGATTGGTTATCAGTAGACAATCCTTGTTTACTTATGCAGACCTAATTTAGTCCCAGTAAGTAGTAATTAGATTTGGTTTCTACAGTGAATTGCTACAATTGAATGTGCATGTGACTAATCTTTCTCGCCCTGTCTTTGCTTCTTGTATGTTTTTGCGTTCCTCAGGGTCTGCGGAGTCTGACCCAGACTGTCGGGTGCTTTGTTTCCCTCTACATCATTTCACCTAAACTCACCGGTCTGACGGTGGTGGTCCTGCCCTGTCTAGTGGGAGGCGGGGCTCTGATTGGCTCGTTCCTCCGCAAGCTGTCTCGATTGGCTCAAGAGCAGGTCAGGTGAAACGCTGTTTTGTGATGTGAAGCTTAGTTTGGTTTTCTTGCTGTTTCTGTTGAAATCTGATGTTGAATTCTGTGTGTGGCTGCAGGTGTCCAGGGCAACAGGTGTGGCTGACGAGGCGCTAGGCAACGTGCGGACAGTTAAAGCCTTCGCCATGGAGGAACGGGAGCTGCAGTAAGCCAGAGTGTAGTTTAACTCGAGATATGTAGTTATAAATATATAGGCTTCTTTGACTCGTGATCTGAGGATTCTTAAGTAGACTTCTTTCAAAAAAAAGATTGCATAATCTTTTCAGACTGCACCTACTTGGCCCCTATCATATACTTTATCTATTTATTGTTTAGGTTATATGCCTATGAAGTGGAGAAGTCCTGTGAGATGAATGAGAGTCTGGGCAATGGAATCGCTGTGTTTCAAGGCCTGTCGAACGTGGCTCTAAACTGTAAGGACTTGTTTTTCTCTCTCATCTCTTCATTTGATTTGAAAAGCGCTTTGCTGTTCAGAAAGTTCAGTCAGTGTTCATTTAACGTGTGTGTGTGTGTTTGTGCGTGTGCGTGTGCGTGTGCGCGTGTGCGTGTGTGTTTTAACACAGGCATCGTCCTTGGGACTATTTTCGCTGGAGGATCTCTAATGGCCGGTGATGAATTGTCTCCCGGTGACCTCATGTCCTTCCTGGTGGCTTCTCAAACCGTCCAAAGGTAAGGACCGATAGCAGTGCACGGCTTTACATAATTAACACATTCAATTTCACAATTATGTTACTCCTTCTCGACAGGTCTCTGGCAAGCATCTCTATCTTATTCGGGCAGGTCAGTTGGCCAACATGATACGAGATGATGACACCGTCGAGTATTACTTCCTATTTGATTTATTTTTAAGCTATTGTTTACAGACTTGTAGATATTTGAATCTTCACTTTATCTGATTCCCTTTCATATTCAATGGTCTCCATATCGACACTTCTAATCCAACATGTGCCCCGCAGGTGGTGAGAGGTCTGAGTTCTGGGGCCAGGGTGTTTGAGTACATGTCCCTGGAGCCTTCCATTCAGGTGCTGGGAGGCGGACGCATCCCTTCCACTTCCCTGACCGGGAGGATTGATTTCATGGACATCTCATTCACGTGAGGGACCTGTCACTACAGACACAATGAAAACAAACCCATGTTGGCATTTTAGTACATACTTTTTCTGTCTGTTTTGTAGTTATCCAACCAGACCAGGCCATCAGATCTTAAAGGGCTTCAACCTGACTCTGCCCCCCGCCAAAACGGTCGCCATCGTCGGTGAATCTGGCGGAGGTAAACACACCCGTCTAGAGCAGTGATTAACGCAGCCATTTTAGGTTGCTAAATCACGTGCTTGATCCGGTTCTATTTAGTGACATGTAGCACTCAAACTGCAGGGTTAGGGGTTCTCATCCATGTGTAGCTCAGAAGGCAGAGCAAGGCTCTTACACTGCAGGATTAGGGGTTACATGTATATTCCCTGTGTAGCTCATCAGGTAGGGCAAGGCACTACCACTGCAGGGTTATGGGTTCTAATCCCTGTGGAGCTCAGAGGGTAAAGGGAGTGTTTGTGTTCTACACACAAACACTTCCACATCGATGTAATGGAGAAAAACAAATGCACTACAGTGATTATTATGTTATTGCCATTGATTCCCATGTTTATTTACACAGGAAAGTCCACTGTGGCAGCTCTGCTGGAGCGGTTCTACGACCCAAATAATGGCGTCATCATGCTGGACGGACTCGACATCCAAACGCTTGACCTTTCCTGGCTCAGGGGACAGGTTATCGGATATATCAATCAAGTAAGGATCTTTTTTCTTTTATGTTCAATTGCACTCATAGAGGACGATGACTGTCCTATCGCTCTCGCTGGCTCCCCGGATTGGTAATTGTCATTTTCTTTTCTCTTTTAAGGAGCCTGTGCTGTTCGGCTCCTCTGTGATGGAGAACATCCGCTTTGGCAAGCCTGAAGCTACAGATGCTGAGGTCATCACTGCTGCCAAGCAGGCCAATGCCCACCTCTTCATCACCAGCTTCCCAGACGGCTACAGCACCGTGGTCGGTATGGTCTGCTTAGCTTTTCCAAGCGAGGGCTTTTACCGTACCTAATTATTTAAATTTTTGCACGTACCATCAACCAGCCTTTTCAATTCAACAATGGCTCCACTGTAAAATGACCCGTTCACGATAAGGTTCTTTTGGTCAGAATTGTATTTTGTATTGCTGAAGGGCGGACAAGCTCCAATCTGGGGGGACCGAGTGTTTCACTTTCTAAGAGTTCATATTTGTTACGACCCACCATTGTGCTGGAGGCGGGGGGGGTCTGTAAGCGTGTCATTGGTGAACACAAACTCGGCCAGCCATAGTATCCAGTAAAAAACGTGTTTGTAAAGGTTTCCAAAAGGTTTTGACTAGTAATTGCAAAAGAAATCCTCTTCTGAAAGCTACTTGTGCAAATTAGTTTTCTTCGGTAAAATAAATCTGCAACAAAACAGGAAACAAGGGTGCAACTCTGCAGTGTTGGGTGTCCAGCTCCGGGCTCTGTGCCGTCACCCCCCCAGAGGTTTGGCCATGAAATAGGACTTCTGGATCAGAGATTAGCATCGCTGTGTTCAATCCTCTTGTGTCGACGCGCGCAGGGGAGCGCGGTGTGACCCTGTCGGGCGGACAGAAGCAACGCATCGCCATCGCCAGAGCGTTGATCAAGAACCCCACCGTGCTGGTGCTGGACGAGGCCACCAGCGCCCTGGACGCGGAGTCAGAGCGGGTGGTGCAGGAGGCTCTGGACCGCGCCACCAAAGGGCGCACGGTGCTGATCATCGCCCACCGCCTCAGCACCATCCAGGGGGCAGACCTCATCTGCGTCATGAGCAACGGCCGCATTGTGGAGGTGAGGCGAAGGAAACCGCAGGCCTTGTGTTCATTCAGTTGCCGTGGTAACGAGCAGGCTGGTAGACTGATCTATCCCAGTGTACATCTAGGTGGACACGCCCACTTGTGATGTCAGAAGAGGCCGATTTGCAAAACGGCTTGTAAAGGCTTATCACACTCACCCATGGTGGTATAATATGTCACCTATAACATTGATGTAAGGGAATCACTACATAATACCCAACATATGTGCTCTGTGTTCCAAGGCTGGGACCCATCTGGAGCTGCTTGGACGAGGAGGACCTTATTCAGATCTGATTCGGAGGCAAAGAGCAGCCGCCAAGAAATGAGAGCTTTAACAAGTGTTTACAATTAAGTGTACCGTCACATATGTGAACGTCAATAATGATGAATGTCTCTTGACTACTGGGATCAGGTTAAATGTGCATGTAAAGTGTACATATTTGGACCAATCATTATATTTGTATGGTAGTGGTCTCTAGACTTAGGGTTTTAATTGCCATGGATTATTGGCCAGTAGCATAATTGTACAGAATTCAATTAAATGGAATACCTCAGTGTTTTTATTCTCTTCTGTATAGAACTTATATTTTATCGGAATGTACTGTATTTATTGCATAATGAAATAAAAACACTAAGATAAAATAAGAGTTATCTAATGCTCAATTTTGGTAATATAAATGATTTACAATCAGAGGATGATGAGTCATCATAATATGTACTAATTGATGAAAGTGAAAGTTGAAAGTTAATAAAATCTACTTTTCAAATAATTATTGCATTGTCTGTTCAGACTGCATCTTGGCCCTTAAATAAATGTTTAGCTTGTTTTTATGTTGCAATTAAAGCACTTTGCATATTGAATATGAATTTGATGCAAATGTTCTTGCACTTTTGGGCTTATATATTCATTTGTTGAAAATATGTTCTTGCACTTTTTTATAATGTTAAGTCAAAAAGCATTAAATATCATTGTAAAGTCATGGTTACAATGCTCACCTTGGTGGGTCTTCTGGCTGTAGATTTTTTAATTCTCAAAATACAACCCACCATCTTTAGTCAGATATCCTAAATACAATATGCAGAATAATTTGGCATCCCTTTCCATATGCCAGCATGTATCTCTTACTACATCACAAAGCATCACCCACATTAACTTAACTTTATCAATGCATGTCCTCCTGTCATATTTAGTACCCTGAATATCATTATACTAAAGGGAAGGGATAATCCAGAATGTGAAATTTTTCTTAATGTGACACAGCTTTTTCAACCAGTATCACTTTAAACTATCAAATTTTCAAGGGCCATTCCTCAAATATGATACACCATGGCGAGACATCTTTTAAGGAGGTTGAATAAGATTAAAAGGCATGGTTTAGTGAGCCAAGATTTTAATATTTATTTTTATTTGCATTGTATGAGTACCTCTTCATCATGCAGTATTGGGGTATCTAATGTACTGATTTATGAGTTAATTTTAGTTTTGATGAGTTATTGCTCATAAATGTAGCCTTTGTAAATAATGGCAGTTTAGTCTTTCTTGTGTTTACATTGACCATGTCTTGTATTTTAGACCCGCCTAAAGAGCATCTTTCCCGACACAAGTCTGCAGGCCTTAGTACCGCTGTGAACAATGTCCCCTATGATAATTGCCTCTAATTTTGATGGATGTTTTGTAATAGTGTTTCTCAAAAAGCTTAATCATTTGTGTTGCTGACCTACCATATAAAGATTTTAATGAGACATGTGAATGTATTTCACCTAGTCTATCTACCTACCATTACATTTTTGTTTGTTTAATATATTTGCATGTATTTGTCAATGAGTATGCAAATGTCCTTTCCTGCAGCAGCCTAAATCACTATGGATTGCATTTCCAGACAACTCCACTGTGGTGCTGTTCCTGTTTCAGCCGCTAGATGACCAGCAAGAACAGCCTGCCTAGTGAAGTGTCTGGGTTCCAAGTGTGTTGGAGCTAACGCCAGCTAGCAAAACATCACTCCGGATTTCGGATTTTCTTTTGTATCGGCTAGGCCTAGAGGTTCACTAGTTAGATTAAGGCTGGCGCCACTTACCAAACATGCAGAAATATGAAAAGCTTGAGAAAATCGGAGAGGGTAAGTACAACAACTATGAAGCAAAAGTTGGATACCTTTCAGCTCCAAGCTAGCATTCCTTTGCTTGCAGATTCAAGTCGTTAGCCCATCGCTTAAATAAATGGGCAGTGTCAAGTCATCGTTTTAACGTTAAACAAGGGAAATATCTTCAATTTTACGTAAATCGGACCATTTGCTTGGGGGTGAATAGCGCTACATGGCTGTTTTTTAAGGAGATGTGCCACTCTAGCTAGCATTAGGGCACAGCCAGCAGCTAGCCTTTCATTCATTAACGTTCCCCACTGCCCGTCTCTCTCTCTGGCTTTGCTCCTCTACCTCCAAAGGGACGTATGGGACCGTCTTCAAGGCGAAGAACCGCGAAACGCACGAAATCGTTGCTCTGAAGCGGGTCCGATTGGACGACGATGACGAGGTAAGTGTGAGTCATGTCGAGGCTGTCAGCGGCAGCAGCAGGGTGCTGAAGGCTCGTCATTTGTTTATCACTCTTGTTTTTTAGGGGGTGCCGAGTTCCGCCTTGAGAGAAATCTGTCTCCTGAAGGAACTCAAACATAAAAACATTGTCAGGTGAGTGTTTGGGTTCAAACTGTGCGGTTGTGTTGTTGTTTTAGACCTTCTCTCTGCATTGACTGCTGGCTAGTGTGTGTCAGGTTGTCAAGATATTTTCTTTTTGTGTACCCAGGCTACATGATGTGCTGCACAGTGACAAAAAGTTAACCTTGGTTTTTGAGTATTGCGATCAGGTAAGAAAGCTGTCCTGAGAAATGATTGATGTCAAATTTTTTATCAAATGAAGGGAAATGTGTTAATGTAAACTGTTCACGTTTGTAGGATCTGAAGAAATATTTTGACAGTTGCAACGGAGATTTAGACCCAGAAACCGTGAAGGTAATCACATTTCTATATTGACTCCACATCATATCATACATTTTGTGTGCGTTTTCTAACCCTGTGATTCTCCTGTTTGTGCAGTCGTTTATGTACCAGCTCCTGAAGGGCCTGGCCTTCTGTCACAGTCGGAACGTCCTCCACAGAGATCTGAAGCCACAGAATCTCCTTATTAACAGAGTGAGTGTTCGAACATGGACACCAAGTTAGGCTGTAGTGAGTCTGTTCAGAGCTGTAGGACCAAAATCATTCAGTTACAACCCAATGCACGTCACGATGGAAGGGTCAATCCTATATATGATTCACATCGCAAATGATTGTACAATTTCCCTTGTGAGTTAAATACAACGATATACTAGGACATTGGCTTACTTTCTAGTTCAAAGGTCGAAGCCCAGATACTTTCTATTTATCCGTTACTGTTGCTTGTGTCACCAGAATGGAGAGCTGAAGTTGGCTGACTTTGGTTTGGCTCGAGCCTTTGGGATTCCTGTGAGGTGTTACTCAGCTGAGGTAGGTGAATGCTATGTTAAAAATGTCCTCGGCAACACTGAATCTGTGTGTGTGATATTAAGTACCTGGTGCCAGACGGCAAACTGCCCACTTTCTGCCGGAGAACATTTCAGGGACCAGTTCAGAGAAATAATTTACAACATCAACATCCATGAAAATCGGCAGAACATTCTCATCTTAAGTGATGCTGGGAGAGAGGTCGACGTTGTGCTGTTGTGTTTATAGGTCGTGACTCTGTGGTACCGGCCCCCTGACGTCCTCTTCGGTGCTAAACTCTATTCTACCTCAATCGACATGTGGTCAGCAGGGTGTATATTTGCAGGTTTGTTCAACTGTTATTATATTGGTTATTATCTCATCCTAGCTATCCTTGTTGTATACGGGGAATGGGTAAACCTGAGTAGATGAGTAACACTTGTAAGTGCTGGGCACTTGGTTCTATGAACATGATTGCTGTACAGACAGCAATGTATTGTTTCTCTCTCTTCCGACAAATATACTTACTGTAAGTCGCTTTGGACAAAAGCATCTGCTAAATGTAAATGTAAATATTACCTCTTTGTATCCCAACTTTTAACTATTTGCTGAGTATGATCCTTATTTTTCTATTTTCTTGTGTCCACACAGAGCTGGCCAATGCAGGCAGGCCGTTATTCCCTGGGAATGATGTGGACGACCAATTGAAGCGCATCTTCAGATATCCTTTTGCCATTTGGTAATATTAAAATATGAAACATCTTCATATTTAAGTAATTCATATACTCATTCATTGTAAATTCTACTCTCAATTCTAAAATGGTTGTCTGTCTTTTAAAGACGGGGCTATATTTTGAGAATGTACAGTATGATGTACGAAGGAATATATTTATTGTTGTGGACTCCATTGTGTTTGTAGTTTCTCTTTAACACTGTGGTACATTGTTGGGTACGCCAACTGAGGAGCAGTGGCAAGCCATGACAAAACTACCAGATTACAAGGTAACCCATTAACCTTTTCTTGTAAACATATTGTTGTGTGTCACACCAGAGGACAAGACGTTAAGCGTATGGTTAACTTGTTTATTTTTATTCCTTCCTTCCGTCCACCTCTAGCCGTATCCCATGTATCCCGCCACCACCTCACTGGTCAACGTGGTTCCCAAACTCAGTAGCACAGGACGAGATCTGCTGCAGGTGAGCCGACCCTTTTCATTTCCTATTTGAATGTTTGTACTGCTGTGTGTCCGAGCATGTAAGGAACCTCCACTGTCTATGCAATGACCACAGAAATGTATTTATCTAAACATGGTAGACCTATCCTAAATTATTTTGATATGTCTCTCCTGGGTTATATGTTCTTCTCTGTCAGGGATCTGTAAGGTGTTTTTTGTCAGCTTAAAATCTCACAATAATTGAATGCATGTAAAAGTAGTAGTAGTAATTTATAAGTAGTAATTTCTTTTTTAATTACAGCACAACCTTGTTTCGGTACAGATTTTGTTTGATTAATATGACACCAGCTACTACAGCTTTTAATCAGCACCTTTTAGTATTCATGAGGACGTGTGTGTGTGTGTGTGTGTGTGTGTGTGTGTGTGTGTGTGTGTGTGTGTGTGTGTGTGTGTGTGTGTGT
>JAOPJL010000155.1:3585443-3595443 GCA_027123545.1 Trisopterus esmarkii | reverse complement strand
TACGTGTGTTTGTGTGCGTGTGTGTGTGTGTGTGTGTGTGTGTGTGTTTGTGTATGTGTGTGACACTTGTCTGTGGGCGTAAAAGCCTTAATTATGCGGCGGTCCCTCCATCATCGCCGGGCGGTGCGTGGGGCAGAGTGACACAGCGGTGGCCAGTCATTGACTCTAATGTTCTGATGGAGGGAGCCAGCGAGCGGATGCAGAAAAGCCATTAACACACACACACACGCACACACACACACACGCACACACGCACACACACGCTGCACTCGTTGACTCGTCCAAACGCAGCATATTTAGTTTCTTTTACGAACCCGAAACTGAAGAACAATAACAACTGTACATATAGTAGTATAATAGAAGCATAATAGTGAAATACGTTTGGTCTCGACAAAAAAACATTTCGATTACGACCATTGACCTTTGTAATTTCAATTATACAAACCCTTGTGCCTTTGGCAGAAGGATATAACCCCATTAGCCTTCCCCTGTGAAAGTTATCTTTTCAGAGAATTTAAATACACTGCAAATCGTTGTTATGAATCATGAATATTTAAAAGTTAGTTTCCAAGTAGGCTACATTTTTTTCACTCAGGCTATTGCCGTGTGGACCTGCTGTATAAACCTTAAAGACAAGACGCTATGCAGTGGTTGTTGTTTTTTACAGGGAATCCAACGGCTGGTCTTAACAGAAATGCTCTGTGAGCCAGCCGTGTGTGTGAAGCGGTCGGGGATTGAACACATCTCATTCGGTCAACAACAGCAATTCAATTCCACCGTGTAGCCGTGCTGGGAGCTGGGACCACACGAGAGGCCTGACTGAGGTGCTATAAATACTGAACTGCGGCGCGTCACGCTGCCGGCCAGGGCCCGAGTGTAAGATATCAAAACAACCCTTTTGGCTCAACCTCCCGAGCAGCTGGCAACACGTCCATGAACATGTCAGCCTGACTGAGACCCTCGGACCGAAACGCACAGCGGCGGCGGGCAGCAGCCTCGGAACGACTGTCGCGCCGCGCCGCGCCGCTGAGCGACGCGATTCAAGTTCACGGCGTTTACCTCCCGACACGTTTTCTCTCCCGAACGAGTCGCGAACATGTCGCAGAACAGCAGCTTCGTCTTCAGCAGCACGGCCCTGCGCTCGCTGCAGCTGGACGAGGACATGCTGGAGCGACACAGACACCAGAGGAGGGCGGCCTCCAGTCAGCTCACCGGCTACATGCTGAAGAAGGAGGCCCGCAGCCGGCAGCTGCTGGCGTCCGGGACCTCGGCGCCGCCCGCGGTATGTAAGGACCTGGTCACCCAGAACGCCCTGTACGCCGGCGACCTGGAGGCCCTCCGGGAGCTGTTCCCCAAGGACTCCAGGGCCAACTTCATCATCGAGCCCCGGGGCGGGGACATGCGCTGGGTCGCCAGCGGGGAAGGTATAGACGTCACTCATTTGCGGAGGTTAATGTTTGAGCAGTGTCGAGAACAATGATTTCCAAATAATTGTGCGCGTACGCGTGCGTATACGCGTGCGCGTGCGCGTGCGCGTGCGCGTGTTTCCACATTATGACAATTCTCTCTTTGGTCCAAATTGGGTTAGCTCTTGTTGAATTACTTTATTGCCACAATATAGCCCTAGCAAAACAAACATTAAATGAAGGTATTTTTCATATATTTGCCCCCGAATAATGTTTATGTGATTACTTCTGGTATATGGCTGTATTTCATATTGATGACAAGTCTTTTATCCAATCGACAGCTACCTTTGGTTTTTGACAGATTCAAATATCAAGGATGGCACGTTTGCTCTACACTACCCTTGCCACCACGACCAACCCTTCCACTTCTTAAAAACAATTTCCCACCCACACTTCCGGTTTTATGCAGACGCCTCACAAAAGATGATTGAAAAATGCAAGTGACCTCTGTTGGATAGGGCCTTTACAGTTCGGTGTAGTTTGCATTCATTGATACACTGGAAATCAAGAACTGACACTGAGTACATGAGGGTTTTCTACAACTTGGAGCTAGACCTGAAGAGTACATTCAAGCAAAGGCATGCCGTTATGTTTTATATTAATCAGAGCTGGGGGTTAGCATTGTCGGACATCCAGTATGCTGAAAATATAATATTGTTTGCATTATTCTGCAATGTTGTTATTTGCTTAAATGCACTGATCATCACACATAAAACAACTCCCTTACGACTTTACGGTGCACGTAATGCAACGGTTGGCCGGCCACATGTGACCCGCTATCTGTTGCAGAGGCGTACCGCTGGCAGGAGCACGGTTCACAGGGCTGACCGAGGTATCACGTTACGCCGCCCTGAATAACCCTGACTGGACTGTAAGGTTGTTTTGATTCCTCTAGGAGAAAGCGCACCACATCGAATCTCAACACTTAACCAGAATGAAAACGTAGAAAGAGCTCTGATGTCGCCATAGCTTTTGTTTCATAGTTTCATAGTTATGAATCGTGAACTCTCCAAGTTTGCATTTGGCAAGCCGAAGCGATACCGCAGCGATGTGATCGCCACAGCTAAGGCCAGCGGGTGCATTTTGCAATTCTGGAACGCGCTGCTGGTGGGTGACGCATTGACACTGATCAGCATCATGGATGATGATGAGTTCACCTTCCTCGTCGATTCCGTCTTTGACTCCAGCAACATAGAGGAATGGAAGAGCTTCAGGTTCAACTACAGAGGACTGAGTAGGTCATCCTGGAGACCTGGAGATATGACACACGATTGAGACAGATTGTGACAAATCTTTCTTGGAGGAGATTCGTTGTGTGGTTCAGTGTCGGAGTTGGAGTGTCTCTCCTGAATGCTAATGAAGCGGGTGAGGGCATCTAAATTGACCTTTACTCCCCCTCTCTGCAACATCCTCTCTTCTTTCCTCCTTTCCTTCCTTCCCTCCTTCCTTCCTTTCATTCTTCCATCCTTCCTTCCTTCCTCCTTCCTCCCTCTGTCCTCCTTCCTCCCTCCCTTTCCTTCCTTCCCCCCTCCCTCCTTCCTTCCTCCCTTCCGTACCTTCATCCTTCTTCCCTCCCTCCCCCCCTCCCTCCCTCCCTCCCTCCCTCCCTCCCTCCCTCCCCTCCCTCCAGGGCTGTGGTCCCTGTCCTACGAGCAGGAGCTGACCACGCCCCTCCACATCACGGCGTGCCGGGGCTTCGCCGACTGCCTGCGTCTGCTGCTGCAGCGGGGGGCCGACGTGGAGCTGGCGCCGGGCGGCACCACGGCCCTACACGAGGCCTGCGAGAGCTGCCAGCCCGAGTGCACCAAGCTGCTGCTCAGCCACGGGGCCAACGCCAACGCCGTCTCCGAGGACGGCCTCATGCCTCTGCACGTGTGCACCCTGCCCGAGTCCTTCGAGTGAGTGGAGGGGCGGGAGAAGGGTGTCCACGGTGGACATTTGAGGGGCGTTATACAACAATGGTATTATTATAACAATGGTAGTTTTAGTAGGATTTAGGTTGAGAAACGTATGCACAACGATGTGTTAGTAGGTGAGGTAGTAGTAGTAGTAGTAGTAGTAGTAGTAGTAGTAGTAGTTAGACTGGGTAGCCCCGCCCGTTCTGCCGGCGATTTGAGTTTGTTCTGCACAAGGGTCTGGAGAAGAGCAATGCATTTCTTTCTAGTTTCGATACCTTTTTGCGGGAGCCAATCACCAAGCTGGCTTTTCCCCCTGGCGCGCTATTGGCTGGTTTAACACAACGACGACAGGGAAGCGGCGGCAAGCAGCCAATTGCGTACACAGTCAATTTAACTCCGCCCGTTGATCACGCCTATTGCGCTGAAGAAAAACAGCAGGTTCCCCAGACCAACGTCGTGCAATCTACCATTGAGCTTGGTCTGCCAATCAAGTAGATAAGTTAACTAAGTTGCCACCATGTGTCAAAAAAATCATATTTCAAATCCAGGTATATAAAAACAGTAACTAATGCGCTGTATTTGTGTGTTTCTACCCTAGAGTATGTCTGAGAGAAATAAAGAAGGTAACATGGAGCTCCAACATTCTCGGATCTCGATACATGGAGCCCCACATGCTGGGCTGGAGGCCTCTCATGCGCTCCACGGTCGAGCCCAGGCTGATATACTTCCTCTTCATGAGGCCATCCCTGATAAGGGACACGTGGTAAAAAAAAAAAAAAACCTGTACATGTCAATTTCAGATGGTAAAAGTATTGTTTTAGCTTGAGTTTATGTGATGCTGTGCCTTTTGTGTCTATTCCTTTCCCCTCTGATTTATAGAGACACATCAGTATACTCTTTGATGGTGATACACGTACCATTAATAAATGCACCAACAGTGAACTTTTCCACTGTCCCTTCTGCAAATACATGGGTACAAAATATATGGTGGACAACCATATAAAAGGCCATTCTTCAGTCAAACACAAAGGTGCGTATCTTACATATTACACAAATTAATGAATTAGTATTTCTTCACAAGTATGAATCTTGTACCCTTCATTCCTCATACAGAGTTCACAATGCTCAAGTGTGGATTAAGTTGTCGGACGGCAACACATTTTCATTGTTGCTATTGTGCAGCAACAATTATAAATCGTTTGCAATTGACAAAGCACTTACAAATACACCAGGAGGAGGGGCATACTGCAGCCCCCACACAGCACTTTGTGGCCCCTGTACAGCAGTATGTGGCCCCCGCTCAGCACCCAGAGGCCCCCACTCAGCACCCATTGGCCCCCACTCAGCACCCAGAGGCGCCCACTCATCGCCCTTTGGCCCCCGCTCAGCACCCATTGGCTCCTGCAGAATGTTCTGCGGCCACTAAAGCATCTAGTGAACAAAAGAAATTGTGTTGTCCTCATTGCAAGGTGATTTTAAACAAAAAAAACTTCAAAACACACTGCAGGAGAAAACACACCCACCTCTTTGAGACGGACGCTTGGCGGGAATGATATCCATGTGAGACATTACTTAATAGCTTTTGCTAACATTTTTCTATTTTCTTGCCATTATTTTACTAAAATACCTTGTTCACACCTCAGGGCCTAATGAAAAAAGAGTGCTTCAACAACTGTGGCTTGTTGGTTTTGATGGTAAGATCTATTCAGTATGTTTATAGCATTGCTGGCTAGCATCAAAGGGATGATTTTAAGGGAAAATCAGCACTCCCCCATGCTCCCTTAAGTATTGGGACACCCTACCCCTTTGCGGGAATGTGCAAAATCTAGGGTTAGGGCTCAAATCTAGGGGAAGGGGGAGAATTTGGACTGGGCCTTGTTCTCCTGCAGAACTTCCCATCAATAAGTGTCCTCAATATCACACTTTTGAATCACATCACAAAAAAAACTGTTTTTTGTGATGTCAACAGACTGATTGCAGGACAGAAAAAAACGATGAGAGCAAGGAGGGCAACAGGTGAGAGGTCATGTGATCAATTAGGCCCTGTCCCGATTCTCCCCCTTCCCCTAGATTTGAGCCCTAGATTTTGCGCGTTCCTGCTAAGAGGTAGGGTGTCCCAATACTTAGGGGAGCAAGGGGAAGTGCTGTTTTTCCCTTAAAATCAACCCTTGAACACTAGCCAGGGAGCTGACTTGCAGCTAAGGGCATTCAAAGCAAGTGTTCTTGGATTAATGGCGAACAATTCTGCATTTGGCATTGTTATATCAATATGCAGAATCTTGTCCTACGAATTTACATGATTGGTCATTTTTTGCCAGCACGCCTCGCTAGCCTTATTATGTGCAACTGTGTTGCCCCTAGCTGTTATCTGATTTTTTAACTCCTCATAGGAGTTAATTATCACTATCTGTTCCCCTTGAGTGAAATATACTGCTCTTGATATGTATAAATAATATAAATAATAATTTTGTAAAGGTGAGTAAAATGATGCGAAAAACGCCCCTTTTACAGGACACGCATTGAAACTAAAGCGGAAAACCTGGCTTGACAAATTGACTCGTAAGCGAGTTGCTTATTTGTCTATCCAGGTTTTCCAAAGAAAGCCTGGCCATGTTCAGCGAGGTTTGTAGTATACCCCATATGGCCTTCTTGCAGTCATACGTGTGTATATGGCCCAGGCACTCTTGCTCTGCTCAGCCACATGCGTGTTTTTATCAACTTTTTATTATTTGCATATGATTGGTCAGCGGACGGTAAGTCAGGGGTTAGCAACCAATGATCTACAGAGATTACATTACATATTTTTGGTATAACACAGCAAAAGGCTGACTATTCTATAGAAATATATATATATGTTGTCATAGTGTGCTTGAAAAACACTGGTTTATTAGCAGTACAGACTTCAAAAGAGAACACAATTGGTTTTTCGATTTGATTGAATTTTAATCACATGTATATATTACATAGAAAATAAAACATAAACGGGTTAGTATTACACTTCATGATACTGGCCGGTTGACTTAAACAACAACTTTTGACTTTTGGTTGACAACAACCAGCGTTTGCAGTGACACACAAATTAAAAATGCATCGTTTCGGGATAACACTGCATTTGGCATTGAACAACTTCCAACTGCATCACAGGCAAGACTATTACGAAACAAAACTGTTTAAATACTACATTGGGTATCAATATCTATACATCTATAATACGATCAAACACATAAGAAAAGAAAGGCAGGATGTATAAGATCATGGTTTGATTCCCCAGGGGCCACGGCTATTGCCTAAACACTTCCTCTCCACTACATAGCAGGAATGCAGGAAGTGGGCTCAAATGGATAGTCCTAGACTTACAAAAAAAACAGTTTTAGAACAATATCAAGTGAGTTATCCCCGGATACACACACTCATTTCTCTGGCTGGTGTGGGTCCTCCTCCTCCAAGCCGGGCCTCTCCCCGTCCCCCTCCTCTCCGCTCTGCGTTTGGTCCAGCGCAGCGGTGGCGTCCTCCAGGGTCACAGAGGGCCTCAGCAGATACTCCAGCTCTTCTGCACTGATGGCCACCTTCTCTGGGATCAGCCAGCGCTTGAAGTGCTCCATGGCCCTGGGGTAGCAAACACAGACAAGGGAATCAGTGAACACTGGAGGACACACACACGACTGGTGTATCTCCCCGGTTAGATGGACACACAGAGCAAATAATGGAATTTAATTACTTTTTAAATAAATATATATTAGGATATAATAGAATTTACGCTTATATTCAATGTGACTGTTGGTCACTCTTTCTTCTGACAAAAGTTGGTACATTTGTCAGAAGAAAGAAACAATATGTCACTGTCGGTACAGTAAGAATGTTCATAGACCATAGAGAAGTGGCAAGCATTAACAATTGTTAGGTTAACCCAGTTCATTGGGACATTCCGACAATGGGTTTCAACTGGGATTCAAACACTGCATAACAACTAGAGCATCCAGCCCTAAAAAAAAATGTATTCATAAGGAACGTATAATAATAAATAATTCAAGTGGTATGGTGTTGTTGGCTCCAGCTCACCCCTCATCCAGGTCTCCGCTCTGGAAGATCTCAGACGTCTGTGTGTCGTGCAGGAATCTGTCCCAGCACTCCTTCTTGGCCTGAGACAGAGACTTCAGCATGTCCCTGGAGGTCACGTCATTGGACAGGCCCTTTAGTCTCTTCAGACGGTTCTCTAGAAAGATATTTCAAATACATCTGGTCAATAAATAAGCAGCATATATCGATGAGGTTCAGAGAGGAAAATTCAAATGAGTCTGGTACTTTGGGGTATAGTTCAGAAGAAATAGGTTAATTTATTAAGTGGATACAACTTCAAAGTAAATTGTGTACTTGAAGTTGTTGTTGGGATGAAGTCAACTAATGGGACCAAAACAAATACCTAAACTGGCGATGTAGATTTCGGAATCATCCATGGGTTGCCAATTCGTGGTGGGACCATCTGGGGATGGGAGATCTGCTGTCCTTCCATTAGACTGTCCGTTCACTGGCGGGGCTGGCTTGAAGGAGTCTGTGAAGAGAGTGCTCTCTTCCTGATTTGCCACTTCGTCTTGCACCTCTGGTAGAGTGGAGCAGATGTCGGACCACAGATCTCCGCTGGACCGGACCTCCTGGTCGCCGAAGTCCTCCATGGTTCTGAGGCTCTCACTTCAGACTAACATGCAGGAATGTGTGGTGAGCTGGTCTCGTAAGGACAGAAACAACCCGTCGAGTCCTAGGCACACGCAGAAAGAGAAAAGCAAGAGAAGTGTTGACTAATGCATCCCTCCGACCAACAGTTGGTAGATCATGTTTATGTTTTACTCAGGAGCTTTCGTACACCAGCGAGCTGCTGTTCACATGCTTAGCTAGTTTAGCAGATCGCTTCATGTTGAATCTTAAATGCATTCATCATTTAAATAAAGACTCTTCAATCAATGCTTTCTAAATGAAAAAAACGTCTTACCTGTATAACTAAAGGGAATAGAGCATTAGCTGGTCAGGTATCCTATCCTATATTCTAGCTCTGCTTGACCATGGCTTAAGCGTCGCTGCAAACCACTTCCTTATTTTGAGAACAGTGATTGGACGATGTAGCTGTCCATCAATCATTTCGAAATGTGATTGGATAATTTTATTCTTGCTCCAACTATTATTGGCCAAGAGTTTCTGCTATTTGAAGGGGTCACGTCGTTAAGGTGTCCCTCTTCTTAGATGTCAGTGTTGTTATCAACACATTAAGGTGCCATTTCTGCAGGTAACCCGTGTTCGTTATTTGTCTAGAATCGCCATCTTAACTGTCGGTGCACTCCAGTTCTGCCTGGCACGTTGCTAATGAACGGTGGTTGTCTGTATCTGTACTATATCCTTCTGAAGTGCTGTATTCGGATTACAGGGAGAGCTTCCATGAAATGCGAGCAGTGCTCCGGTTGCTCGTAGTGGCGATCCCCATGGGCGTGCTGGTGTCCCGGACCATGGCGTGGATGTCGAGTGGCAAGACCCATCATGAACTCATCAGTCGTCTAAGGGGTAGAGTGGCAACAATATTAAAGACCTTACCCACTGACTGGCGTTAAATGTCCATCTCTCTCCCCTAAGTATCCATGCTGAAACCTGATAATGAAGAAATGGTTGTTTTGTGTGACATGTAACCAATTTGTGTTCTTCTTGCTCCTTCAGAACATGGGGTGATCCGGAATGACCGGGTGTTTGATGCCATGATGGCGACAGACAGAGGGCTATATTCCAGAAACTATGCTTATGCTGACTCTCCACAGTCCATTGGTACACACACGCACACGCACACACACAAGGATGTTATGATGGTCAAATCAATATTTTTATTATTACTATATCATCAGTATATTGTGTTGATTTATTTGGATGCTTGTACTTCACACAGGATACAGTGCAACAATAAGTGCCCCACACATGGTGAGTGGCCAAATATTACTACAATTGGCCTTGACAGATTGGATTGAATATCAGCCTGTTTAATGAGAGGGCTAATTGTGTGTAATGATGGTTTCTCTCGGGCTGTGCCTTTCCCTCCAGCACGCCCATGCCCTGGAGGTGTTGAGTGACAAGCTGGTGCAGGGGGCGTCGGCCCTCGATGTGGGCTCTGGGAGTGGATATCTCACAGCCTGCCTGGCTAGGATGGTAATCTCCATATTATCAGTGTTGTATTTAACTTATTCCTGACTTAAAGTACTTCACCACCAGGTTGGAGGCTGCTTGGTCATGAATGTCTTGTAGTTACTCTCAGCCTCGTGCCAGGTGGGAAAATAGGGGAACTTAAAGGGCTTGTATTGTTGCTTGCCATTGGTGTGACTCTAATGTGTGCAGTCTTGACTCTATTTTGGGCAGTCCTTACTAGGGTGGGCGGTCCTGACTCTATTGTGGGCGGTCCTGACTCTATTGTGGGCAGTCCTGACTGTATGGTTGGCGGTCCTGACTGTGTGGCGGGTGGTCCTGACTCTATGGTGGGCAGTCATGACACTGGTGGGCGTTCCTGACTCTGTTGGGCAGTCCTGTCCCATTGGTGGGCAGTCCTGACTGTATGGTTGGCGGTCCTGACTGTGTGGCGGGTGGTCCTGACTCTATGGTGGGCAGTCATGA
>JAOPJL010000155.1:3352462-3362792 GCA_027123545.1 Trisopterus esmarkii | reverse complement strand
CACACCTCCCTTAAAAATAGTACTTAGCATTGTGTAGCATCCTATCCTAGCTATCTTTGTTGTATACGGCGTGTGGGTTAACCAAGCAGTTGTTAGTGCTTGGCACTTGTTCTATGAACATCCTTACTGTACCCACAGTTGTTGTTGTTTCTCTTTCTACTGACAAATGTATTCACTGCAAGTCGCTTTGGATAAAAGAGTCAGCTAAATGCCCTAGATGTAAATGTAATTGTTGATGAATTACACAAGAGGTTGGTTTTTTGTGTGTTACCTTGGCTTCGATAGCTTTCGAGTCTTGGTTTTGGAACAGGAACTTGATCTTGCTTTTGCCGTCGTCGGACGAGCCTTTGAGCTGGGAGAACTTGTACCTCCAGAGCACTGCCTGCAGGTGCGACAAAACCAGACGCATTATGAGGATTGCATCTATCCTAATCATTTAATCATCCTTATTCATCAGCGGCCATTAGCAAATTAATGTCATCCCGGCTCAGATAGATGGAAGAATACAACAATGAAAAAGGCCATGTCATTCGTAGTCTGGCATTTACTGTTGGTAAATACACCAAACAGAGCTGGATCCAAGTATTGCATGAATCCAGTATCGCTGGAAAGCTCCTTAATATTTGATGATATTTAAAACAAAAAAAGCAAAAAAGAAGCTGTTTAAATTGGTATAAAAGATGAGAGACCTGTCACTCTAAATAATAAATGTAACAAGCTACAAGTCAGCGCAGTGTCCAGCCATAGTTCTAACAGCAGCTCCACAGACAGTCCATCTCTGTTGGCCGTAGCCATCAGAGAGTAAACTGATTCCTGTACGGTCCAGGGAA
Source organism: Trisopterus esmarkii (assembly GCA_027123545.1). NCBI lineage: Eukaryota > Metazoa > Chordata > Actinopteri > Gadiformes > Gadidae > Trisopterus > Trisopterus esmarkii. Next base: position 3,361,962 of record JAOPJL010000155.1, on the reverse strand, counting down.
ACGTAAGCAGCGTGGTTAACGTTTTTTTTTTCTTCTGAATCATAACTGAAATGTAACAGTTCTCAGTCGGAAGCAGTCCATTATTTGGCTTTAAACGTTTGAGCAAACACACACACACCACAGATTTGACGGTGCCATCGCAGTTATCCTAATGAATTGTGGGTGTATATCTTGGACCAGGTTTGTCTCTGTAAACAAAAGGCTGGCAGCGTTTTCAGCAGTCATTGTTTATCCCATATGGATGTGAAATCCAAGAGTACAATATGTTGATGCTTCTCTCTCTCTCTCTCTCTCTCTCTCTCTCTCTCTCTCCTCATGAGTACACAGTACTGAGTACTGCTCGGTAGTATTTTCACCAGGACTAGGCTAGGCTCTTGGGAGAGGCCAGAATGAAGTTCAGGCACAAGTGACAGGTTGAAGCTCCGGGGGATCAGCTGTCAAAACCTGATGTGCCTCCTAACTCATAATGCATACGCTGCAGTATAACTGAGCATGACTAAGAGCAACAAAAAAAAGGACCACATTATATAAACCCTGAGCCATCGCACTCATTCGGGACGCTCGCCACAACCAAGCCAATCGCCCTCCTCGGTGACTGTGATTGGTCCGTTCTTAATTGGCTCGTTGACGTGAAGCGCGGCGACTGACCTTGGAGGCGGCGTCAAAGCAGACAAAGCCCATGCTGAAGTCCACGGTGAGGCCCATGAGGTGGCTCTCCATGATGCAGGCGTATGTCTTACACTGTCAGACAGCAGGGGAACAAGATGGAACAAGGAGCCCGGTGTTCCGTCGGCCATGTAGCTACCATCGCTTCACCGCACACGTCAAAAGCAGAAATCATTCCTACATGTTTTATTTTCTCCCGCTACAACAACAACAACGACATCAACATGGGTGGAGGGAATTGCCCTCACAGCAGCCAGAAGCCACCTCTATTGCTGCAGCCCATACACACACACTCACACACACTACACATTTATACACACACACACACACACACACACACTTATACATACAAACACACACACAGACACACACAAACACTAAACACACACTAAACACACATACATACATACATACATACATACATACATATATACATACAAACAAACAAACAAACAAACACAAACACACACACACACACACACACATACACACCCACACACACACCCACACACACACACACACCACAACAAACCTGTATTCTCTCCACCTCCAGGAACGTTGCCATCTGAAAAGCCTTCTCCCAGGTGAGCAGTTCACATTCCAGCTCCACGCTGTAAAACAGGTCCTCTCCGGTCTCCGTCTGAACGCTGAAGCAGTGCTTCCTCTTGTCCAGAAGGTCGTTATCCTGGTACAACAGAGCAGACGCCCCTATGCTGATCAGGTACAGATGGGCACGGCCGTTTGGACAGCGTGCAGAGACTCACTGATGCAAAGTAGAAACTAAATGAGTTTCAGCTTCTGTTTTTTATACGTCTCTGAAGCTTTGAGGGTAAGCCTGGGTGATGCTGTGAGACCTCTGGGTGAGAATAGTGTATACCCAGCCAGACGGTAGCTGACTCTAGCTTATGCCCGGGCTTAGCTGTAATGAGAAACTAACATGGCCGCTGTGAGGCTAGTCTCAGTGAGCTATAGCCCAATTGCTCGTCTGAATTAACGGGGAATGTAATAAAAAGGGCTTTTTTAATTTTTTACAATCTCAAAGGATTATATGATCAAAAAATTTTTCAGATGTATCCACAATCCTCTCATAACCATTCCTGGTTTCTTGTCTCTCCACTAGATCCAGTTTGGTACAAAAAGTACTGTGTTCCTTTAAAGAAAGCGCGTCTTCCTCTAAATATTTCAAAGGGGGCCTGATACCCTACCTTTAAAACCTTGCACATGATTTCATACACAGTGAAGCTCTTCTCTGCTCGCGTCCAGTCCCATGTTGTTACCTGAAACAGGCCAAATTAACATCACACATGAACATCACGCTTTGGGAGCTGACACGGCTACATACAGCATCCAATATAAAATATACATCAGTTTCATGGAAAGGCCATTCTGGGTGAGGCTCCCACCATCTGACAATATTTGAGTACAAATGTGAATGCCTTCAAGATGCATTACACAAAGTATTAAAATCGCTCCCATATGGTATATAAGGAATGCATGTCGCACACCATTTGCATGCTGATTTCTTGAATTAAATTTTATCATTTGGAGCTAGCCATCTTGTCAAGTGTTCGCCAGAGGTTATACCCAATATATTGCTACTTTCCAAATGGATGCTATGGAAACAATGTGACTGAGAATGTACACGGGTCATTCATTACATGTTGTTTACAAAGTCTGATCACAAGAGCTGCTCAGCTCCCTAGTGTGAAGCCACATTGTTCAGTACACAAAACATTGGTTTATGTAGAGGCTTTGAAAGGCATTGCCTTTCAAAGTCGATTTTTTTCCCAACGCAAATGCCAGAGTTTTTTTGGGTACATTTCGAGAATGAGCCGATAAGGTAGGCTTATTCTTTGGGTACATTTGGTGAATGAGCAGATAAGGTGGGCGTATTGCTCAGGCATCCCTACTGTTAGACCACCATCATTCATATTTTATATCAAAATGTTCATAGGGATTCTAACCCAGAGTCTAACCCGTAAAACTAACCTGGGAGGGGCTTCTTATCAGATTAGTCTTGTTGGCATACACCTTGTTGATGTAGGACTCATTATCTTCTTGGGGAGCTATTGATACTTCCTCTTCCTGAACTTGAACATCGATGGATGGTATTACCTCAGTGTGGTGCATGAGCTCACTTGATGGACGTATGAGCTAATCCCATGTTTGGTTCTCTGGACACCAGGTGCAGACCATCTTTTCTAATTAAAATATTACTCCTACGCCCACGGCATGATCATCCCAGAGAAAATCCCCCCATGAGCCAGTGTTGCTATTCTGGAGCGGTATGCTATCATTGAATTTAACTTTCCATTACATGTTTGATTAGCCCTTCATCACAGCCTGCTCTCATTTGTATTTAATAACTAGTAAATATATATTTTGTTGTTTGAAAAGTCCCGTATTGGAATGGGTGAAGGTCAATACGAACAACTTTACTTGCTACAAAAGACCGAAAAATATATGCTATGACTATCGGCCCATAAATCGATATCGGACATTTTTTCCTCCCTAATATCGGTATCTGCATCGCCCTAAAATCAAGTATCGGTCGGACTCTAAAACAATGAACACCATTAAAACAACCACATTACGAAGAAAACCCATTGTGCTGGCAGACTCACGTCTTTCACAACTCGTTCGATTTGTATTTTCCATTAACACCGTGTTAACACCTCATAGGCAATGTGAGATCATCACATATTACAAAAAGTCTTTGAAACCCTTTTTAAGTGGTTTTCTGACAACGGGGACATGAGGACCGATCTCACCGGAGGAGCTGAGAACTTGAAGAGCGAGGATCCCCTCAAGGCGAGGAACTTGGGGGTGTACATTCGATCCTGGACCGAGTCCAGCTCCTTCTCATCCACCCAGCCCATGTAGACGATCTGACGGACAGAGGGAGATGCGTTAATGTACATTTCAGATAGAGGGTTAAAGAGCTGGGATGTTGTTAATGTCGATTTCATATAGAGGGTTTAAGAACAATAATGAGATGGTGTCAATGTACATTTCATATAGAGGGTTTTAAACAATAATAAGATTGCATTAATGTACATTTTTTAGAATTGATGTAGAGCATATGAGGACATGATAATGTAGACTTTATGTAGAGGATATGAGGACATTATGTTAATGGAGACAGCAATTTTTAGATTTTTATGATGTTAAAAGGACTACTGGTAGGCTTTTTCCATGCAGAAAACGCTTTAATAAAAATATTATATATTTCCAATATACAGACAGGTTCTAAATTAACTTAAAAAATGAGCCCTTCCCCGACTCTGTTGTGGGGAACAGCCTGTGGTCTTCTATTACATTTTAAGTGGGCCCGTTTTGTAAAGCCAAGGGAAGGAAGTAACTTGATGCATTTATAATAGGAAAAATAACGCTTCTTCTTTCACAACTTTCAAATTGTAATATCCATTTTTCATTATAATTAACATTAGTTTATGATTGTTACAGTCTCAACCCGGGGGGCTCACACTCCAGCGCTTTGGATGTAGTTCACTTACTGACCAAAGGGGGCAGTAATGAGAATTAATCTGATTCTTACACACTTTAAATGTAGGGTTAGGAAAGAATGTGGGGCATTATGTTTGTGTAGATTTGATATAGAGGGTTTCAGACTGAGTAGACTGGCAACCTCAGAGATACACTTCATTAAAAGAAGGGGACTGGCAGCTGTGTGCTCGCTCACAAGAAGAGACAGGAAGTAAACATCTGGGTGGGGCCAGACGCACTGTACGCTAACACATCAGGACTGTCAGTTAAGGGGAACATCAGCCAGAAGCACAGATTGAAGACGGAGACGGAGAGGCACCAGGAGGCACTCCCGAACATGTTTCCAAACATCCAGCGCCTGCCTTCGCCGCCATCTGACGCAGACAGCGTCCCAGGCAGCGCGACCTCTCATTCATCCCCTCCCCGGGTGTTTTGACGTTTTGATGTCAGCCCTGAGTGAAAGATTCCCGGGTTCGAGGCGCTCGCCGGTAACGTGGTTTAATTGCTCGAGATGAGACGCTGCGAGATGTTTTTCTCTTTTGCGTTTCCTCACAGGGAGCGTTGTGGGTGTGTCAGGAGGAGGAGGGCGGAGGGAGACCGGGAAGACTGTTCAAATATTGATAAAACATAACGATGTACACGCGTGCCCTAAATGAAGGGAGACGCTGGGGGTGGGCTGTGTGCGGCGGGCACTCGCGTTGTCTGGTAATGATTTCTCCGTGGGCGGTCTCTTCGTCATGATGCAAAAGCACCCTCTCACATCGCAACAGAAAACAAGCACACACCACGGGGGCACCACTGTAAGAAAGCGCCGCTCTGCTTGGACGATTTGAGAGCCAACAATCACACACAAAATGTATTAATAAAAAAAACAAAAGGAACCGCCGGTCTCACCTGTTGGTTGACTGGGAAATTGCGGTTGGTCTTCTTCACCTGTTTAAACGAATCCACCACATGTATAGGTTCAATATGGGACAAGTGTTAAGCATAATCATGTCAGACATGAGGCATCCTTTCTTTCCTCTGCCGCTGGCGACGTGAGGAAGCCTTCGCTGGCATTGTGTTTAAACCATAGACTGGTTTAAACATATTCAAATCTCCTCGTTCTTCCGGCTCCGTCGGACCGGGAGCCGGAGGAGGGACGGGCTCAGCAGGTATTGTGTGACGGCCAGTGTTGATCAAAGTGTTAGCATTCCTTAGCGCCGCTCGCGGCGGCTCCCGCTAACAACCGCTTTATTCATTGAGTTTATGCAAATTCCCAAAATGAATTAGGGAGATAGTCCCCTTTTTTCCCAAAGTACCCCAAAACATAAAAAAAAAGAAATCTATTCTCCCTCCATCCTAATAAAGGCAGGAGGACCAGCGGGAGAGCAGTGAAGCCTTAAATTAAAGCGTGCGGCCTGGATCACAGGTATCAGGACACCCTTAATCCACGCCATAGTGCCGATATGCCACTTCCTCAAAGGCACGTATAGGGACGGGGAATTAAGGGCCCTGGCATCGGGCGGCAGTAGCTCAGGAGATAGAGCGGGTTGGCTGGTAACCGGAGGGTTTCTGGTTCGATTCCAGGCTCCTCCTAGCCAGAGTGTCGACGGGTCCATGAGCGAGACGCCTCACCCTGACCCTGCTCCCGACCAGCCGGCTGTCGCCCTGTCGCGGGGTGGACTCCGTCGCCGTCGGTGTGTGAATGTGTGCCTGAATGGTTGTAAGTCGCTTTGGATAAAAGCGAGAAAGCCTCAATGTAAATGTGAATGTAAGACCCTGTTTCTCCACGGGAGTGATAAACAAGACCAGCAGAGGCTCCTGAACAGCATTGATCTGCTGGGGCTCGTGGAGGAAACGAGATGTTCCATCATGACGGGTTTTGTGGGAGCAGTTAAAGGAGAAAGAAACGATAGTGTTAGACTACTGAGGAAGAACGCAGACCGCCATTATTAAAGGTCAGGGCGTGTCTGGAGTATACGACCTCCATTATCGGTTATTGTGGATCGGCAAAAAAAGAAGTATATACTGTATATAAAAGAAGAAGAACAAGAAAAATGGCATCTGTGTGCTTTCAGAGATTCGTTTTTTTAAATATATTTCTATTAAATGAACAAAAGAAAAAAGAGCTGTGGAAAGGGAACGACCTTCTAAAGTTGATGTCGTTTTGTAAAATGAATCCGCAGTGCTAGGCTTAGAATGGTTTTGTTCTTCACTTAGCCCGGTCGTTCTCTTAGTGCTTTTTTCAATTACCGCGCTCCTCCTCATTAGAGACCGGGGCCTCTCGTCCCCCCCGCCAGTCCGACGGCTCGCGTTATAATTACACCTCGCTGTGTCTGGGTCTGCCACCGTCCCCAACGGCCGTGCTCTCCCCACTGTGTGGTCACCCGAGGCATCTGGCCATTACCCAGCATCCTGTTCCTCATGTTCGGCTGGGCCTTTATTTTTTCCTCCAAAGTAATTGAATAAACGAGCGAGCTAGCATTGGCTGTCAACAACATTAAACCGGCCAAATAATACCGGGGGAGAGATAGTGGCACTATGGGTTAGAGTTTGAAACCATAAAATGCACTACTATTATTTTATATTTGGCCGCATATCAGTAATTTTGAAAAGTATCACTCTGCTCAATGAGATAAACGACATGATTCAATTTGAATAAAACGTTCACAAGAACAACGTCTGTCCAGGAGAAGAGACCGTCGTCAAACTATGGTGGAGTGCCGCAAAGAGTCAGGAATAATTGCTATCTCATCATGAGTTACTTTTCCCCCAGCATGCTGACTCTTGGTATTGTTATTACTGCATAATGCATTATGATAAAGGGCCCCTATAAGTTCATGCCTTAGACTGAGGCAGTGCACTACAGTATAGCACACCGCCACAGCATATCATGACCCCGGGGCAGAAAACAAAGCATTAGTATGCATCCGACTAATCAAAATCTGCCACATTTTCCATTAACCGTAACTCTAAATGTAAATAAAGTCTCGAATAAAAGCGTGTATGTATGCGCCTGCACTCACATTGTGCTTGGTGAGGTTGGAGATGCTGTTGGCGAGGGCTTGCAGCCAGTCCACGCCGTCCTCAGCCGTAGGACACTGGATGACCCCGCTGCAGACCCCGTCCACCGCTATCACTTGAAAGGCATTTTTTCTAGAATGAAAATACATTAAAATAAATGAGCTTGCATCAAGGATTGGACCAGTTTTGAAAAACAAAGCAATCCTTTGAGCCAAGATGTCTGAACCGACATGCCTTTCTGGAACCGGAGATAAACCGGCTCCCACCCTATGGTGGATGTTGAAAGTTAAACACGCTTCTGTTAATAATACTTAAAACGACTTTGGTTTTATTCAAACTTATAATTAGGAACGGGATATTGGCAAGGAACAGCAGGGGGGCCAACTTATTTCTGTTCATGCTCCTGCAGTTTTTCGCATTATTATTTATTTTGAAACATGGCAAAGTATCAATTCATACATTATGTGAGCATCTAAAGAGGCGATCTCAAAGCTCTCCGTTTCTTTCTCTCTGGCAGCACACCCTTGGTGGAACAGTAGCTGTACACTGCCACACTTACAAGTGAGTGGAAGAGGGAGTGTGTGTGTGGGGTAGCTTCGTCTCACCGTCTCCGGTGGAACACGCATCGCTGGCTGATGGGAAACACGTCACTGACTGTGAAATCTCGAGATCTTCTTGCCACTTTAACATGATTTATGTAAGAAACATCGGTGTATAGTGTTTATTTTCTTATTTGATCCGAGCCGCTGTCAGTGCTGCCATTTTAAACAGCTCATATCTTCTGAATTCATTCATCACGATGTGTTTAATAAAAGCCTCGTTGATCGACTACGTGTCTCTGGTCCTCACCTTACAAACTGTATCGCCAAGCTACCCTAGTTTTGCAAATGTGGGATATATTCCTGCAAAACGACTCATTCTGTGGATAAGATATTCTGTGGATAACAACCCTGCCGTAACCCCCTGGGGAAAACCATAACCACTGTTCCTACCCTGCTGCTAGCCACCGCTGCTAACAACTCCTGCTAGCCTAGCCGCCGACCAGGCCGCTCAGAGCACAGTGTGAGCGCTGCATTTGTTTGTTTGTTGTATGTTTGATGGTGAGCACTTCCTGCAAGGAAGTTGAGTCGCTATTGTATCCGACGTCTGTTAAAGTGACAAGGTGCAACTTTTTCTCCATCTTCCGAACTTTCCGGTGTCTCGTTCTGCGTCTTATGCCGTGTCCAGCTGTGTGAGCCGTGATGTGTGATGTATGCATCTTATTTGTGTAAATCAACAATTTTATTGACACGCATTTTAAAGGGATTAGCGGCTCACAAAGCAGCCTCCCGCCCCCTCTGTGCAGACTCTGTGGTCCTGCCGCTGAGGAAACCGTTAATATGCTCCCACTAACAGCTCACTGACAGCTTGGCATACATTTCTGTTCAGATTTTTGAGTCAACCGGGCGATATACAAGTGTTGCTCAAGCGAATCCCGATACACAAACAAATTGATTTCCCCCTCAACTTCTATAAAATGCCTTCATATCTTACACCCACAGATCAAAAGACCCTGAGTTGTCATGTTGGCTGTGGTCTTTATATTCTCTATATATCCTCAAGCCTCACTCGATCAGAGTTAACCTAAATTCTGCATAGCCTCCCCCTCCACCCCCGCACTCCTCTTATGCATTTATTGTATATTTGTACGTCCTGGCACTCAATGTACGCACTTATTGTATCGTGTACGTCCTTTCACTTAAAAATAGTAATTAGCATTGTGTAGCATCTTATCCTAGCTATCTCTGTTGTACACGGGGAATGGGTTAACCTAACAATTGTTAGTGCTTGACATTTGGTTCTATGAACATGCTTACCGTACCGACAGCAATATGTTCTGACAAATACTAATTGTAAGTCGCTTTGGATAGAAGCCTCCGCTAAGTGCCCCTCAATGTAAATATATTCTCCATAACCAAACAAAACACCGTCCACGCTCCGCCAGCATTTCTCCATCCTCATTACCCCGTCCAACCAGAACCCTCCTAGGCTAGAGGGCATCGCCCACCACCCGATGCTGCGGTCGCCACGGCGACGAGGGGCTCTCACCTGCAGACGTCGGAGCCCGGGAGGTGGTGTGACAGCCGGGAGTGGAGCAGCGGGATGAGACGGAGGTCCACCCACCTCTTCTCCCAGCGCAACCCCGGGGACGTGGGCCAGGAGGAGCACGACAGAGTGTCCTGTGGGGGGAGGAGACGGGGGGGAGGAGACGGGGGGGAGGAGAGGAGGAGGAGGAGGAGGAGGAGGAGGCGGAGGAGTGGAGGGGGAGAGGAGGAGGAGGGAAG
>JAOPJL010000155.1:3319241-3330900 GCA_027123545.1 Trisopterus esmarkii | reverse complement strand
GGCAATAAGTCTGCTGCGCTACCCCCCCCCCCCCCCCCACCCCCCCACACACCCACCCACACACCCCCCGTTTCTCCAGGAAAACCGCCGGGGGGGGGTACAGCACCTCGTGATGGAACCAGGGGAGGAAAACTGTGGGAGAAAATCGAGGAATGAAAGATATAATTCAACACGACTCTGTGGTGCACCGTGACCCCGCGTGAAAATAACAGAAGCTAATGAAATCTGTGCGTTCGTCTGTGTTCAGAAGCAGGAGGAGGACGAGCTGTAGGTTAAATGGTCTGCTACAAACCTGGCTGTCTTCACTGTTGGATGACATTTAGTGAAGTGGAACTATTTTGAGAAACGAACGAGAAGCGAGAGGCGGGGGGTGAGGTGAATATTAGAATATTGGGCTCATTATATTGCGAGGACTGATTGGACAAGTTGCCACAAAGTGAGTTTGTGTCTTTAAGGTGTTAAGGAGCATACGTGGCAAATGCAAGTGAATCACGATACGCTGGAAGTATGAAGAGAAACAAAACGATCCTTATGGACATTTTGACACCAGCAAAGGGAAACGTTGCCTCAGGCAGGGAAGAAAGGAAGGTCACTGTGGATCTCTGCTGCAGACCCACGAGTCATCTTCAAAACACACGCGCACGCGCACACACACACACACACACACACACACATGCACGTGCACGCACACGCACACGTGCACGCACACACACACACAAACACAGATAAAGACAGACACACACATGGACAGATACACACACACACAGACACACACACACACACATAGATATAGATACACACACTGAAACATAGATATACACACACACATACACACACACACACACACACACACACACACACACAGATGCAGATACACACTAGTTTAGATAAGTCTCCCTGACTTATAAAACATCTCAGTTTAGATACGCCTGCAATACGTCTTGCATTCAGAGCTGTAATTGCCTAAATTAAGCCTTAACTATATGTATTCATCACAGTGAAGAGTGCACTCCAGAAGAAAAACGGGGACATCTCAACCATTGGCTGTTCACACTTTCTGTAGGACCTAGCTCAGAGCGAGAGCCATACTCAGTGCGATGCAGAACGAGGGTTTTCTGAGGAATAATGACAACATGGCCAAATGGAAGCTGGAAGCCTAGCACTGCACTGGCACAGTGTTTGGGTATTACAGTCCTGTCTCCAAGTCACACGTCTGTCCGGCGTCGGCTCCGCCAGCGACACACACGGGCGAGGGGCGCCCTCTAGCGGGGGAAGGGCGCAAGTGTCGTGTCGGTGTGGATGGAGCGTCCCGTTTTTACAGAAGATGGGTTCTCACACTCACAGATCAGCCAAATACGCTTCAAAGCTCACTCCTTGGCAATTACATCTCGCATGGGAACACCAGCGAATAAAGAAGAGACTTTTGATATCCAAATTCTGTGTGTGAAGTGGCCAACATATCCCCAACGCCGCGCGCTAATAGACCACCAAAATCGGCATTTAGTGGGGTAGGACTACTAAGCAAAAATTTTAAGAGTCTTCACCTATGGTGAGATGTTAAAAACGCGTCGATAGGAGAGACGACAAGGTCTGGCTGCTGCAGCAGAGAGGGGTCAGATGTGCACTATGCTGGTCCCCCAGTAAGTGGCCGTCCATCACCCAGTAGACGGCGACGCAGAGGACTTCGCTTCTGGTTCCAGAAATGCGTGTCGCGGCCTCAGGTTTTTTCACCATGTCATACACTGACGATGGAATAGTTTTGTTTGAAATAAAAGTTAAGTAGGCCACGAAATCGGTGCAATGTGCACAGCGCCTGGATTGATTGCACATCATGCATATTAGAAATTGTAATGAATTAATTAGGAACATTGATTTATGCTCCTGATTGGGTTTTGCTGTGAGATAACTTATTCCCAACCCAGCGCCCATAACGGAAGGGTTTCTGTCGACATAATGTCCAATTCTGACCTGGCGTAATAACAGTCAAAATGTGGGGAAATGCTTGAATTGCATCTTGGATATGACCCAATATTTTTCCAAACGCAAGAATGTGAAACATTGAGAAACTTTATTTACTGCATGGCTGCAAATACATACGGTTAAAGGTTCGTGATATAATGTTAAGTTTAGTCAATTAGGCCTACATAGGTCTAAATCAACCACACATAATAGGCATTCATATTCAGATCTAAATGATTAAATACAGAGGCCAGGCAACTAATGTGATTTGTTTATCTTAAGCATTACACATAATTGCCCAGCTATGATTTGGATGGCTTATTTATAAGAAGAAACAGCGGTTATTAATCAATGCTTGAAACTAATGGAATAGCATAACGCCATGACGTGCTGGCCAATGATAAACGTTGTTACGTCATACGTGAGGTGATGAGGTCACCCAGAAGATTCATCATGTGCTGTCATGGTGAAAAATCCCAAAGGGGGCCATTAAATCCTAATAAATGAATAATCGTAAATTTCTTTCCCGTCGGGAGACACTTGAGGGTATCTTTAGAGAGAGAAGCGGAGACACGTGACTCTGGAGGAAGGAGAGGAGAGCATCATGAATCTTCATTCCAAGCGATTTTTATTTTTCAGAAAAATCCCAAGTTCATTCACCTGCCATTTTCACTAAATGCAAGGGTTTCAGAATAGAAGACGTTACATGTCAAAGAGCTGCAGAACATAAACAGATGGGCGGCGCGTCCCCGTACACGGACACGCGCGTGTCAACACAGGCGCAAAACGTCGATCTCCCGCACGAGCGACACGTGGAGACCGAGAAGCCGGGGCTCGAGACCGCTGCGGCGGCGGGGCGACCCACAGCGAGGAGCACGAACACCTGCACGTCAAACTCAAAAAATAGTCTTTCCCCGTTTTATTTGTGACAGTACAACATGCCATCGCTCCCATGGTCTCGCAACTTGCTTTAGTCGTCTGAACAAAAGGAAAGTGGGGACTCGCACTGTCTCGTTAATCCCGCCATGCCCCCCCCCCCCTCCCCCCCCTCAAAAGCATACTGGAAGATCTCAAACATGTTAACAATATGGACTAAATAACCAAAGTATAACTTTACACAACTCAGGGGGCCTATACCGGTACACCAGCAGCTTCAACCAGTACTCTATTACTACCTAGTGCTTAACAACTGCAGGAAACTTTTATTCAGAATGAGCTAAATAATAATAACAACAACAACAACAATAATAATAATAATAATAATAAAAATACCAATCTTGCTGTTGCAGACATTATTGTCGGAAGTGCCAAGTGAGCATCTCAGTGATTTACACAATGTTTCTAAGAGAGTAAGGTTTAAGACAGAGGGTAAAAACCATCGGGTGGAGCTAGTTGTACGTCTGTCCTTCGGGCGGTTGAGGGAGCTTCGTGTTTTCTCTGGACGTCATGAGGCGTCGCAGCTCTTCCAGAACCGCCTTAATGCTATACGTATTTTTCCAGTTTGCTAACATTGGTATGCTACGTGAATCCACCTGTGGCAAAAACGCAAACACAAAGATTTGTTATGTCTGCTACTCTAACGTGAAGTTCCTTCAATAACATAATAATAGCACTTCGCTTGAAGACAGTACTTAGCATTGTGTAGTGTCTTATCCTAACTATCTCTGTTGTATACGGGCAGTGGATTACCGCGGCCATTCTAAGTGTTTGGCACTTGGTTCTCTGAACATCCTTACCGTACCGACAGTGTTATATTGTTGTTTCTCTTTCTTCCGACAAATGTACTTATTGTAAGTCGCTTTGGATAAAAGCTAAATGTAAAATAAATATAGAATAACTTCTTGTATTTTGTGACACACAACACCAAAAAAAGACTAACACCCTAGCATAAGAGTTCACTCACCATGCCGTTGGAGTTGATCCCATTCATGCTAATTTTTGTTACAAATCGTACGGTGGGAGCCTGCTCGGGGTACCTCTGTCCACACTCCACCTTCAGACTGTATATCCTGTTCTCGTAGTACGTCTGCAGAGCAAAGGGGAACCCCTTAGGAAAGGTTGCGTCTTTCGCTCAAGGCACAATGAACTTACAAAAAGGTCGAGAACAAACAAACTTTGTTGTTTTAGGTCAGCGAGCAAATGTGCTCAAAAAAGACATGAAATACTTGCTAATTATTTATAAGACTTTTAGCGAAACACTCGGCTCGTGTTTGGATCAAGTCCCTCGGTGTGGCCTACTTGGATTCGGTATGTCAACGAACAGCGCAATTTATTTGAACAAAAACAGGAATCATTTGAGACCAAACATAATTAGATTCATGTTCAAACATGCTCTTAAAATGTCCCGTATTACACCACCAGGTATGAGTCTGATTAGCCATCACATGCCGCTACGAAAATCTGCCTTTTCCTGTGTTTTAGTGACATCACAAGTGGGCGTGTCCACCTAGATGTGCTCTGGATAGACCAGTCTACCCGCCCACCCGGTGGACTGTAGCACACGTTGCTCATCTATCCGTCACCCGTCTCGGTCGACACGCCCACTCGTGATGTCAGAAGAGGCGTATTTTTCAAAAACGACGTGCAACGGCCAACCGCACCCACACCTGGTGGTACGATACGGGACCTTTAAGCGCCGTGCGTCGGCGAAGTCGGCCCACGTGCGCCGCTGAGGGAGGCTTACTCTGGCCGGTCCGATGATCATCCCCGTCCACCGCGTGAGGGTCATGTCCTCGTCGTCCTCCAGTCCCCAGCTCACTGTGCCGTCCCCCACCCCCTTCTGCCCCTCCTCCAGCTCATCCAGTAGGCGGAAATTGCGTGGAACTCTGACTCCTGTGGTGGGCAGAGGCAGAGGCAGAGGCAGCGTACGTTCACACATCCGGTTACATTTTAGGGCATTTAGCAGACTCTTTTTTTGTTCCCAAAGAGACTTACAACGGTTCATACACACTGTTTTTCATAAAAACAGATTTCTCATCACAACTTGATAATGGTTCATGAACATTGTGTCCACACTCGACCGTGTGTCAATGTACAGTACAAAGATGTCTAGTGTTATGGGCTAAAGGCCCTGGCACACCAAACCAACACCAGAGGAACAGCCGTGACGAGGGCCTACTGTGGCGTTGCCAGTGTCTTCACCATCAAGTTGCCCTTGAACACACCACAAAGACTACAGCCAACTAGCACGTTCACTCTGCGTCTGAGTGAGAGGAAATAACTCTCCCGTCCAGCAGGTGGCAGTAGTTTGTATTTGTCCTTCAAAAAGGGACAGCAAAAGACCTAGGACTGTAGATGTATACGCACGTGGAACAAAAAAGTTTCACACACTCTCGCTCAGAAGTTTTTATAATATAGCTACTTTGATCGAGAATACGTGAAAAGAATGATCGGATGAGATGATTAGGGAAAAATGAGACCATCTTTTTGTGTGTGCCCACTTGACCAAGTCGTTTGCTGCTTCGCTCACGTCAGTTTCTCTTATCGTGCATCGATTCACTTAGGCTGAACCAGCACCTGCCCCTGTCCCACACGCGGAATCGGAATACACTGAAAAAGGCCAACAGTGTGAGACACAGAGCAGAAACTAGGGCCCTTGTAGCTCACCAACGGCCAGAAACTGACAACCTCATCAAAACGTAAAGGACCTACGTAGCTCTGAGTAACACGCATAACTGGCATTAAACATTACTGTAGAATGTTACACGTCGAGTACAAACAGTAAACATCTGTTGCTCAATCACAACGTCTCACATTTGGGTCAGAACGAGGACGCAGGTGCAGTACTGCAGTAACCCTAGTCTCACACGTCAGACTTTAGATTCAGATGTAAAGTCGTAACGTCAGAACATATCAAATTTAGATGAATGGCATGTGTCACTTTCTTTCACTTCTCATTCATCTCGACCGATCATGTTGCTGGAGATACGGACACAAACTGTGTCCGTATGGGATTCAAATCAACACTGTGTGTGTGTGTGTGTACAACTCCCACTGTAGGAACCCAATTATTAAAACCCCTTCTGAGAGCATCTCCCACTAATGAGCATTCATCCGTACAATATCCCCGCAACCCTGGTCGGTTGCAGTTTTCTGCAGAGTTTTTCTGCAGAGCTATAACACAGCAGCACGGCTGGATCCCAGACTACAGTAACCCTAACCACTACCTCCCAACACTCTCACCACCACTGGTATCACCAGTGTCCCCATCAGTATTGAAACCAGTGCTTGTGCCAAGAATAGGATTGACATTTACTGCTGCATATTAAACAAACAAATGCCACACCTTTTACACAGCTTCTAAACAATGCAGAGGAACTCTGCTCCACAGCCTCAACAGTAAGTGGCACACCATATATGGTGCTTTTGGCACCACCTTTCAGAATGACACATGCACCTTTCCTGCCACTATATAGGCCAGTGTCAACGGGTGCATTTATAAAAACACATCATACCACAAACGCCTCAACCGTGTACGCTCTGGGGTCTACGAGTCCAACTTGGCAGCTCGTGTCGTTACAGTTGAGTGATACTCGAAGGCATGAGACACAGGCCAACTCCCAGGTCCAAAAGCCATACGACAGGTTTGATGAGGCAGAGGCTAGAAAAACAGCGCCACTGATTTTGTTTGAATAGACAGGATTAGGAGTCAATCACAGGCATACTCCTGGCTTCTATGTATCACTACTACTGTGTCTCAGACGCTGACGATCCCTTCTACCGGCTCAGAGAAAGAGAACAGGAAAGTCTGGCTTTCATGCTTGGTCTCCAAAGGGCCAGGTACACTTAAATATCAGATGTAAGTAATGTAGCACTCTGTGGCCATTGATAAACGCAGGTGTGGGTAAAAGGTAATTCAACTAAAACCTTAAACTTTTAACTTTGTCCTCTTTTTGCCAATTAGCCAAATAAGAGCAAGTCATGAAGGCATGAACGGGCATTTCTACATTTAAGTTAGATGTATACCATATTGGGTAAATAGCTATACATTGTTGTTGCAATTATTTCTTTGTCAACTGAAAACCCCTTCAAAATAAACAAACCACATGCTGGCCTATAGCTTTATGGTCAAAGTAGTTAAACCAGCATTCAACTGAGGTGGACGATAAGTGCAAGCGTATAGCCGATAGCTAATGCCTTGTTAGTTTGTTCCTGATAGTAACGTTATTGGCAAGTTATCGCAGCAGACGATATTCGGTACCGGTATCATTATGCATCGAGAAACGAGCGGTTTCGTACACGCAAGACCATCCCATGTCCAATGAGAGAGGGTCCTGGCCGTTTCCGTTTTAAGCAATATGATTTTGCAAATTTTCATAATTTCATCATTTTAGTAGTAAACACAAAAAAAACACTACAATCGTTCATCTTTCAGTTTGAACCGACGCTTCATGGTGACGCGACGCGCGGTTCCGCGTATTTCCCGGTAAACCAATAACGCGCCAGTAACACACCGACGTGTGCATGCATGGTGCACAACAATACGGTGCACCACCCCACCGACCCTAACTGTCCTCAGGCCCACTGACGTGCAGTCAGTACCGGGATTGTTTGACAACTTCTCCGTCGTGCGCCATCAGAGCGCCCACCGGCCCACACCTGGCGCAACGCGCCAGACGTCACGGAGCCATCAAACACTTTTGATCTCACATTCAGTGCAACAGCACCACCAATACAGCAACACATTCGCATCACACATTGCTTTCCATACAGGATTTACGTCCCAGTGAGTTGTATTGAAAGCTGGTCGTAGAGGGAAACTGAACACTGCCGAGATGTGGCGGCGTTGTTGTGGCCACCGCACCTGTGCGCAAACCGTAAGCACACAATGCGCATCCACCGCCCCTGTGCCGTTGTGGCGTTACCCATAGCCGTGCGGTAGCTCACACACTACCGCACGGCTATCGGTAACGCCGCAGAAGCACGTTACCAATAGCACTCACGCACAGAAATCGGTAACGCCGCAGAAGCGCGTTACCAATAGCACTACCGCACGGCTACGGGTAACGCGGCACCGCCCCGGTGCCGCGCTGGTGTTACCGATAGCCGGGCGGCAGTGTGTGCCACCCGCTGAAGATGCGAAAACCGCATTTGGTTGTGCATGCGTTTGGCTTCCCAGTGTGTGGTCTTCCTCATAGCCAGACGGGACTCAATGCCTTCCTCTGGGCTAGCTTTAGCATGCACGCCAGCCGCCTCCTCCTCCTCACAACGACGGACGGTTCCGTGATGGATTGCGCCTTGCACTAAAGCGGCCGCTTTGGCGACACAACCACCGCCACGGTCCACCGATGAATCTAATAAAACAGGCCCGTTTCCTCCGTGCGCTAGCGTGTCGTTGCTGCGGTCGTGCACCTGATTTTAGTCCCATGAAACAAGCCCAAAACATACAAACCTAAGGAGGCCGCCATCTTCTCCAGTCAAATCCAGAAGCAGAGCTGTGACGTCACGGGTTGAAACAGCAGCATCATCACGGTCGCTGGGGGAGCAGCGGGGGGGCCGTGCCAGTTTATTATTCGGGGAGTGGGGGCGGGGGAGAATCCGAATCAGCCGTCTGCACAACACTAGACGATGTTAATTTTCTGCTCTGCAAGGAAATGCATTAGGCCTACGTTGCATTGCACATAAATTAAGACACTAATGTCATATAGAAGCGGTAAATACTTCGTTTTAGATATTTATTTTTAATCGTTGAGTGACAGCTTTTTGGACACTTGTGAAAAAGGGAAAAACTGTAAAACAATCTAATCTGGATCCGATCTACATTATACACCAAACAATAATGGTCTTAAAATGTCATTTTCAAGCCATGCATTTTCTTTTTATACCCACAACAATATATCACCCCCTTGAACCAACATCATCATATCCACAACAGACAAGAAAAATGGGAAGTATACAACTTGTAACACATTTTTTACTACTATAATACATTTTTTTTACACAAGCATCTTCTCAGACACAAGACTGATGTATTCCGTTCATCCCTTCACAATAAGAGCGCTAGGCAGCCAGGCGGATGGTCTTGCCAGAGATGGTCAGGTAGTCTTCGTCACACAGGGCTTTGAGGGCCTCTTCAAACTGATCCTTTGTGATCGCCTGAAAATATAAAAAGGATAAAAATGAACGTTGGAATATGAAACAAACGTACAATGAACCGTTTGTCAGGAGGGGGACATTCTATGAATTTGCGTTCAAAACATATTTTGTATTTGAACCAATCTAAAAACAACTGAATGTCATGTTAAAATAAAACAACATCAATAACAGCATCCAATGACTTGGTTCATCCTACCTATTTTCCAACTTGGATTAAACTCTGACTCAAGGCAGAAGGCAGAAAGACCAAACAGTAGAACTGATGCACTCACCGTCTCCGACTGTCCCCGGAGGTCATCGAACAGCTGCTGGAACTTCATGACGGGGGTCTTGGTCCGGGCCTGGAGCATCTTCTTCAGGGCGGCCGTGATCTCCTCCTTCCTCTTCCTCGCTGAGGCGCTCATCCCTTCACCAAGGAAACAAAACCCCCCGTTTCAGTCACCGCTGCAAACCCCTTTGTGTGTTTGTAAGCTGCTTTGGATAAACGCGTCTGCTGAATGAATAGTGTTAACGTGTCACCGTGTTAAAATAGACCGTAAGCAGTCTCCTGTTTCCTTTGATAATCAACTGCATTAGTAACAGTCAGTCTACCTCACAAATATGGCCTCATGAACACAGAGACGGAGCGCAGCGCACACGGTACGGTCAACGTTCATCAACAGACACGCCCTTATAGCTTTTAGATTTGCAAGACCCGGGCAACATCAACGTCATACCCTACCCTTAAACCCTGGCTGTTAGGAAAATGACCTTTACTTTTAGGGCGTTAAGCAGATGCTTTTATCAAAAGCAACCTACAATAAATGCATTTGTCAGAAGAAAGAAACAGCAATATAACACTGTCGGTACAGTAAGGACGTTCATAGAACCAACAATCAGTAGGGACACACACACACACACACACACACACACACACACACACGTTGTTCTTTGGCCTAACGCGTCCTCTTTGTGGCCCACCTGTGGTGAGGATGGAGATGTCCACGAAGCCGGTGCGGGGGTCTGTGGCCGACTGCTTGAGCGCCTCGCGGTGAAGCCTCTTGGCCTCCTCTACGTCGATGGTCTCCACCGTGTCGCAGAAGCGCACCTTGGCGTGCGCCTCCGCCAGCCGGATCAGGGACTCCAGCTGCCGGGGGTAGGCCGACACCATGCCCCGCCCGCTGCCCACCTTCCTCATCTCCACGTAGGCCTGGTGGGGGGGGGGCACACGGACACACAGGGGTCATTGGGTGTTGAAGAGTCTCTCTCCCCTTTATAAATAAATGGGTCTCTACTGCGTAGAGCTACACTGGGGTGTGTTCCAATTCCGGCTCAAGGCTTCCACTGCGGCTGATCCCATTATGAGAAGGGACTGCATGGAAACAGCGCCTTCATCACCAGTAGCAGCTCACAAGCATTTCACCGTATTGCCCGACATTCACCCGTTCATGCACACACCGACGGCGGCGGCCACGCAGGGCGACAGCCAGCTCGTCAGGAGCTGTCAGGGTGAGGACGTCTCGCTCAGGGGAACACCTCGACACTCGGATAGGAGGAGCTATGGGATCGAACTAGCGACCTCCCGGATACCAGTCAACACGCTCCATCTCCTCCTGAGCCACGGGCCGCCCTTCTTTATCAACATGTCACGTCAAGTCGTCGTCAATGACGTTACACGTATAAATGTCATTTATTTGTGACACACTGTGTACCACACACACACACACACACACACACACACACACACACACACACACACACACACACACACACACACACACACACACGTTGAGATGAGCAATGCATCCACTAAAACACATAAAACATAAATATATACACATGTGCAAAGACATGCACGTGCTATTTCTGACATGGATCCACCACACACTCTTTTCCCGCAGGGCAACATATAGTTGAGAGAACAGTAAACTATGAGTAAAGGGTTGTAGTGAAGCGGTGCCAAGCCGTATCCTGTTAAACCATCGCCTGCCAGGGCCTCTAGCATCAGTCACCACTGAGGCACGCACACGTGTGGGGCTCAGTTCCATCCTTCTGTAGTCCATTTACACAATCTAACCCTCCCCTCTCCCCGCCCTCTGCTCCCCTCCTGCTCAGTCCCCATCTCCACCCGTCTCCACTGCGCTCCGCTCATCTGTCTACCAAGTCGCTCTTTCCGGGGTTCCCGTCTTTCGCCCTCTGCAGCTATTCATCTGCTCATTGTACCTCCGGCTTTCCTCTCATTGGTCTCTCTCCCTTTCTCTCCCCCTGTCTTTCTTCCCCTCTCTCTGTCTCCCTCACCCGCTCCTCTCAGTTTCTTCCTCTTTCTCTATCCAATGTCTCTCGCTGATTGTCATTCTCCCCCTCCAGCCTCCCCTTCGTTTCTCTCCCCCCCAGTCTCCCTCTCTCTCTGTTTGAAGACTTTGGCTGAGTAGTCCCTGGTTCGGAGCCCAGAACGCACACACACAGACCCCGTTAAACGCTGCCGGATCTGCAACACAGACCCTATTAAACGCTCTCCAATCAGCTGAGTCAGCAACACAGAAAGCAGGGAGAGAGAGAGAGAGAGAGAGAGAGAGAGAGAGAGAGAGAGAGAGAGAGAGAGAGAGAGAGAGAGACAGAGAGAGAG
>JAOPJL010000155.1:3230442-3241256 GCA_027123545.1 Trisopterus esmarkii | reverse complement strand
GTGTGTGTGTGTGTGTGTGTGTGTGTGTGTGTGTGTGTGTGTGTGTGTGTGTGTGTGTG
Organism: Trisopterus esmarkii; assembly: GCA_027123545.1. Lineage (NCBI taxonomy): Eukaryota > Metazoa > Chordata > Actinopteri > Gadiformes > Gadidae > Trisopterus > Trisopterus esmarkii. The sequence continues at coordinate 3,241,197 of JAOPJL010000155.1, read as the reverse complement.
TGTGTGTGTGTCCCACTGCACATACACACCAGTAGAGACAGTGTAATGCCCTGTCAAAACTCCAACTTTCATTTGCCCATTTTTCTTTAAACATCACCACCAATGGGGTCCCAGATATTAAGCGTTGCACTTCAACACAGCAGCACAAACATTGCCTTATTTGTCGTTAAGTTGGACTATGGGGTCTATTTATGTAAGTCCTCTGGAGAAGGAAAAAGAGAAAAGAAAACAGGACACACTGCTTTTCGTTTCGACCCTCTTTCAGGAACTTGGAACCGGCTTTTATACAATGCTCAGTGCTTTGCTGAGGACGTCTCTGGCACACTTGCACACAGAGAACATTGCAGCTGTCCACAGCCCAGATCCCCCTCTCTGATTGGCTAGTGTTATTTTTACAACTCGCGTATACACATGATCTACTGGCATGTTTTCTTACCCTTTGACAGACAACAGAAATGTCATTGACTTAATTGGCTCGAGAATGAACCGAGATACCGAGAATTTGAATGCCTGTTTCCATTCATCGTTAGACTATTGATCAGATCATAGAGAAAGTGGTACCAACCTATGAGGCCCTCCACGGGGCCCCTACACATCGCCATGGTTTCAGTCTGAAAAAGACAAGAACTTTGGAGCCCCGTTGTTTAATGTGTCTGCGGTGACAGGTCAATGACTTACACTGCCTTTTATTACATTGTTGTTGCGTTTTGGTTTTGTATGAAGCAGTCACAACTGTCAGCTCACATATAACAAAGTAGCCAACTATGCCCTTCTTTATAACGATCCTGTGAAGTTAAAATACAATAAAACTAGCCCTGTGTATCTGAGCCTAGGTGCCAGCGCACTGCCCAACGACACTAGTTACAGCACACTGGGATTCAGCTCAACATTGCCTTGAGACTTCTAAGTCTCTGCACGTCCCAAAGAAACACAGTAAAAGCCCTCTTCACACACACGTTATCTCTGAAATGTAACAGCTAAAGGACAAACAGCAACAGGCAGCCTGGACAGTGTGCGTGCAGGTCCTGTCCTGGGAGCATCACCTCCTCGGTACCCACGGCGCATCGCCTTTACGAGCCACAAAGGAGGTCCAAAACAATCACACATCTACCCACACATCCCGTTCCTTAACGCAGCACTATAACACACAGGTACCCTAGCGTTAACAACATGGCAATTAAGTCACTCATGGTGACCACAGCGGTAAAGTAAGTGCGCAAACGGTCGCCTGTGTGCACCGTGATGTCCAACTGCGGGGCACTTGCCACAACACTCACCACAATGTCGAGGCATGTCAGTAACACAACATCTCTGTTTACGTCCAGGAATCCACCGATCCACGCGTGTCTAGGGGGGGTCTGATCACCGATCACGGTTTCTCGGGTACTGCCTCGTCCTCCACCGTGCCCGGGAAAGCCATCATCGCCACCACTGATGATGGTTATGCTATGGAAATGTTCCGAGTAGCGCAGAGAGAGGCGAGCGTCTGCTGCCTCTAGTGTGGAGCCTCTGCGATGACGTAATGCGGGGTCTCTCCACCTCCATCAGCCGCGAGCTGGACTTCAGGGTGTTCAACTTGAGAAGAGGAATCATAGGAGAACGTCATTAGGGCAATGTACCAATGCTGGTGCAGAATATAAAAATAAAGAATGATTTTAAATAATTAATTGATATGATGCATATTCCATAGGATTAAGATGCATAATGTAACTGTGATGCCCTGTTTTTGAGATTGCGTGTGTTTTGCAAGTGTGTTCATGCAGGGATACACATCTTCTGAACCTGAGATGGAGAACATGGTCTGCATCTCTGTTATATTCTGTTACCGCGGACTGCAGTCCAACGAGAATAGGCTACTACTCCTGTCTCCTGTGGGCATCTGTCTGCATTACAACCAGGTGGGTCACATTTTAAACACATTTACATCTGACCTTCATCATTTAGACCAGGCCTACCCTAACATTTAGGGAATTGACCTACCGACCTTCTCTTATTAAAGCCCTTTTAAATCCTGTTATTTTTAAATTATTAATTAATAATCAGTTGCATACGAGCATACAGGACCTACTTTGAAAAATAAGTGTTTCTGGATGATTGGTTTATTTTTGTAAACATTTTATTATACGTAAGTTCCTGATAGGTCAAACATGCTGAACGAACACGCCCCCCCGAGGGATAGCCTCGGCCTGCGTGCGCCTCGAACGCGCGCCGGAGCCCTGTGTTGCTAGGCAACCGCAGCACGGGAGATTGACAGCAGGTGGACGCCGCGCGTCCATCGACCGCTCACTCCCTTTCACTGAAGTTGCAAAGCTGTACTTCAGCTCACTCTGACACACAACATCACAACAGAAAGAGACGCACAACTCAAGCGAGGACACACGGAATCAGATACACACGAGGACACTGAAATCAGGAGCGTGTTGCAGTAAGTTGATCAGCTTTTTGCTTTCACTTTCCACCATGACAACCCCCCCCCCCCTGAAGCTCATTAACTGTTCATTAACTATTCAACACGGGGCTTAACGTTGTTTCAGACTGCTTTAACTACACATGACCCCGGCGGGCGGAGGAGGCAGCCTCATGGTGGTAATAGTAGTAGCGTTGACTTGCAGCCTGACTTAGATTTTGCAACTCCAGCAGGTTCACGGGATGTTCAATGCATTTATTCGCAGATGCTTTGTAGTGTAATCTTGATTGAAATGTGAATAATTTCTCAGAAGAATAACAGCGCGCTGCTGGTCGTGTTGTGCTCCTAGTCCTGCAGGGCATGCCTGAGGTGGAGCACACACGATTCCCCTCCAGGGAGGACAGACACAAACCACCAGGTCAGTGCGTGTGTTTGATCAGCGCTTTATTAGAGACGTTTCAGGCGCAGGCTGCTGAGCCCCCCCTCCACTCAAAATGGTGGGGGAGCAACTTTCATCACATTCATGCAACTGGAGACCATGCCATTGTGCATGCTCTGAGGTCAAACTCTTTTCAACACAATACAGTGTGTAGGCTGCTGTTCAGGGTGGACCTGCCTGTGTATGAAATAACGTTAGTAGAAGTATAGTAGTAGGATATGATAATAGTATATTCAGTATATTCCTCAACATCAAGTGTTTAACCTTTGCTAATAATATGCTGATGATGTCCAATTAATGTTGTTTTTGCTTATATGCAGGGTATAAGAGTTGCTTATATGCAGGGTAGAAGAGTAGTTAGTGGATTTATTTTCCACACAAAAGGCCTATATTCCCTTACTCGACAGAGTAAACAAGACTTTACCTTCTTTGTTTTGACGACTGTCTCCATCGCTGCAGCTTTGCTTGTCGGCCGGCAGATGGCGACATTTTATAGCAAAGAAATGTGCAGTTGCGTTCTCCTTCGTGATTATTCCTGTTCTCCTTTCTACTCTAAAGTTGTGAAGGATCATGGACCCACAGACAGCCAACCATTTAGCAACGAGGGTGAAGTAGTCTACATTTTCCTTCGTTTTTTAATCGACTCCATTTTCTAACCTTTTATAATCTGACCAATTAAATAGCTGTAACCCTATTAATCAATTATTTACGTACCACTAATAATCCATTATTGATGATTGCTAATGGTACAACATATGACAGACTCCATACGTCTTTTGTTTAATGATGAGCTGTTGCTGGTGTGGTGGCTTCCCATGGTTCAGGCTCACTGTTGGCAGTCGGGCAGGGTCCCTGTAATTGCAATGTTCCTGGTCTCCGTAGATCAGGCAGATCTTCAAGCCGTCTGCCCCGGCAGACGTCGCAGTTGTGCCCTGGTTAACTCTCCCTCACCGTGTGTCAACAAAGCTATTTACCACATCCAGGAGCTGAAGAGGAAAGTGGAAATTTGGTGTCAACAGGTAAACTGTTGATGTCATATGCAATCATACACATGAGAGGTCAGAAACCAAATTTCTTAGTGGGAGGGAGGGAAGTGAAAAATGTAATCTCGGAAATTTATTTTGATTTGTCTTCCTCTTCTTCCAGCCGGGGAAGAATATTCCCCACTGGACTCCCGACAAGAAGCAATTCAGCAAAACTTTCAGGTGAAGCCTCTGCTTCCCATGCAAAGCCCCACTTTGGTAACATATCATCACCATTCTGTCTGCATAGTGATACCCTGACTGTTGTTTGTTTCCTGTCCTTGGTTTCGTACCAGTGATCCAGATGCAGGATCCATCATATCTACCGAGTTGTACATAGAAGGCATTGGACTCAGCTTAAAGGGTGATTCTTTTCCTTACAACCCTTTTCTCTCGCTGTATCTGTGTTTTTTACATGAACAGACAATACCCCGGCCGTCTTTGTCCATCCTTTTGACAAAAACCTTGTAAGAAACACTCTCTGTGTCACCGGAGACCCATTGAAATTCAGAGCTAACTGCTGATGAGTTGCTAATATGCAACTCATCAGCATGTAGCGTCATGCTAACGCCTGGATGCTAAATGCCACCGTGCTGATCATCATACGTTACATAACAACAGCACATGGAGGCGCCAGCGCTAACAATCACTGTGTCTCCTTTGGAGCTAGACACTAGGGAGGGGTCAAACGTACTGCGTTGGTAACTCTTTACTATGATTAACTAAAACTGAACTAACAGTTAAGTCAGTTGTAGGCGTGGGAATCACAGGGTATCTCACGATACAATAGGATACGCGATACGTGCCCCGCCATACCCATAATATCGTGATACAGCGATTCTGCAATAATCAATATATTGTTAGACATTCCTATGACAATATATCACGATATATGTCCAACGATGAATACAAAATGACTGTGAAAAGGTAAAGTGCTGGATTTCGGTCTTAATTCATGGTCCAAACTGAGTTTTTCAGTTACTCGTCTTTGGCTAGCTTACTTCCATTCACGTTTCCTTCCTTTACAATAAGGGTACATTCATTTAACATGAACTAACATTAGTTAAGTCAGTAATCAGACATTAACTACTAGAAGTAATCGTGTTGATGTTAGCATGTAAGTAATTCATTCATACATTATTTTTAGGGTTAGCTCTAACCCTAACCCTAACTAGAGTAACTGTAACTAACAAGAACTGAACAATTCAAAAACCACTATCATTAGTTAAGTCAGTAATAAGGCATTAACTACTAGAAGTAAGGGTGTTCATGTTAGCATGTAATTAATTCATTCATACATTATTTTTAGGGTTAGCTCTAACCCTAACCCCAACTAGAGTAACTGTAACTAACAAGAACTGAACAATTCAAAAATCACTGTCATTAGTTAAGTCAGTAATACGGCATTAACGACCAGAGGAAGAGGCTTTCATGTGAGGGTTCATGTCACTGTGTCTTCTGTGGAGTTGTGATGGGTCAGTCTGAAACGAGCTGGTTCAAACAGCCCGGCCGCGAGACGTTTTTTTTCTTTTTTTTGCATATGAAAACCACCTGCAGATTTATTGATATTAGAACATGTGATTTTTTACTTTTGGATACTTCAGTATAAAGGATGTATTGTATAATTTAGGTGATATATAGGCCTACACAGACTAATCATAAGTCAGAATGGGCTTGTTTGGCCGAATTATAAAAGGTGTAAGTGGTAATATGAAGAGCCGTTTGGGAGCTGAAAGAGCCGGCTCTTGTTGGTGAGCTGATCCAAATGATCCGGCTCACTAAAAAGAGCCGAAATTCCCATCACTGGAGTACACAGCAGGGAGGGGCTAAACATACTGCGTCTGTAACTTTACAATGAGGGTTCATTATAACATGTACTAACATTAGTTAAGTCAGTGATAAGCCATAAACTACAAGAGGTAACGGTGTTCATGTTAGCCAAGTAGCTAATTTATACAAAATTTGATAGGGTTAGCCCAAACCCTCACCCTAACTAGAGTGACTTTAACTAACAAGAACTGAAATTTAATTCAGAAATCAGTAACATTAGTTAAGTCAGTAACAAGGCATTAACTACCCGAGGCAGAGGTGTTCATGTGAGGGTTCATGTCCCTGTGTCTGCTGTGTGTGGAGGTCCAGGCAGGGAGGGCTTAAACATATTGTCACTTTACAATGAGGGTACCTTCATGAACTAGTGTTAGTTAAGTCAGTAATAAGGCCTTAACTACCCCAGGTAGAGGTGTCCATGTGAGGGTTCATGTCTGTGTCTTCTGTGGAGGTACACAGCAGGGAAGGGCTAAAGATACTGCGTCGGTAACTCTTTACAATGAGGGTACATTAATTAAACATGAACTAACGTTAGTTAAGCCAGTTATAAGGCCTTAACTACCAGGGGTAGAGGTGTTCATGTGAGGATTAATGTTGCTATTTACATTATATTAGTTAAACATGAACCAGCGTTAGTTAAGCCAGTAATAAGACATTAACTACCAGGGGTAGAGGTGTTCATGTGAGGGTTGATGTTGCTATTTACATTATATTAGTTAAACATGAGCCAGTGTTAGTTAAGCCAGTAATAAGACATTAACTACCAGGGGGGGGAGGTGTCCGTGTGAGGGCTCATGTCTCCGTGTGTCTGCCGCGTGTGGAGGTCCAGCGGGCGGCGGCCCCTGCTCGCCGCTCCGCAAGGAGACCAGCGACGTGCTGGTGGAGGTGGTGTACCTGCTGGAGCGGCTGGAGGCGGACCGGCAGGATGCCGAGGACACCCTGCTGGCGGAGAAGGGGCGGAGGAAGCGCCTGGAGAAGAGGCTCCGCGGCGCCGCCCTCTGGAAGCAGCACGAGCACGCCGCCGCCGTGCAGAAAGGTCAGGGGGGGGGGGGACGACGTCACCCGGAGGGGTCCGGGTGGCGCTCCCTAGGTGGGGGGGTGGGGGGCTGGGGTGGTGGGGGGGGGGGCTGAGGCGGATCGCCTGGCAACCGGGCCGGCCAGCTGCTCCTGCTCCTCGTTGGGGGCGGCATGTGGCTCAGGAGGTAGAGCGGGGCCGGCTGGTTGGTGACTGGAAGGTTGCTGGTTCGATCCCCGACCCTCCATCCTCCTAGCGGGGTGTGGAGGTGTTCCCCTGAGCGAGACGCCTCACCCTGACCGCTCCCCACCGGCTGGCTGTCGCCCCGCGGGGCCGACTCCGCCGTCGGGGTGTGGATGTGAGAATGAACGGTTGTGCGTCGCTTTGGATAAAAGCGTCAATGTAGCTAAATGTAAATGTCATGCGAATGCGTTGACTTTAGATGCTTGTCCCTTGAGCAGGGACAGGTTAGACGTACTGCATTGGTAACCCGTTACAACAAGGGTACATGAATTAAACGTTAACTGACATTGGTTAATGCAGTAATAAGCATTAACTACAACAGGTAAGGGGGTTCATGTTAGCTAAGTAATGAATTCATACATTATTTTTAGGGTTAGCCCTAACTCTAACACACTAATCCTAAAAGCAAACCCTAACCAGAATAACTTTCACTCACCCGAACTGAACTACAATACAAAATAAATATGCTAAATAACCATAATGCTAACCCGCGTGCTATATTATAATGCTTATTACAGCCTTAACTAACATGAATTAACGGTTAATTAATGGTACCGTTAGTGTACAGTGTACCCCCTGAGGGATGCCTCCAGGCTAGACTGGACACCGGGCCATCAAAGCAATACCTCCCCCTGGGAGTCACTAACCATTACCCCGTCCCGGAGCGATGCTTCGCACCTCCTAGCAGGAGGTGAAACCATTAGCGCTCCTGTTTCCCGGTGTCTTTGACGACGCGCACAGCCGCGTGTGCGTTGGTTATTTTGACGCCAAATACAAGCACAGGTCTTTCTCGATGTCATGTCTCCTTGTCCTTCGCCCGATTCATGCACAAACACTCCAGGCTCCAGCCATCGTCGTCATCCCCTCTCCATTAGTCAGGTGTTTATATAACAACGCATTCATGTGTTCATTTAGCCACATCAGGTGTTTATATAACAACGCATTCATGTGTTCATTTAGCCACATCAGGTGTTTATATAACAAGGTATTCATGTGTTAATTTAACCACATTCATGTGTTCATCGATACATTCATTCACGTGTTCTTACAACATATTCACATGCTCCTACAACAACTGGTTCACGTGCATGCACATGCATTCACAGGATTCATTTAACCACGCATTAATGTGTCCACATATTCAATGTATTCATGTGGTAATACAACAACATATCCAGGTGCTCTTCTAACAACGTATTCTCATGTTCATGCGCCAACGCACTCACAGTTTAGTCGAGCCAGTCACCATCACATATTAATGCGTTCACACACACACACGACCCGTTCATGCGCTCATCCCCACCAGAGCACGAGGCGTGCATCCGGGACATCGGCGAGCTCCAGTGGCACCTGCGGCGCCGGCGGGAGGCGGCCGAGGCGCTGCAGGGGAAGCTGGCCGGCCTGGAGCTGGCGGACGGGCGGCTGCGCGAGGACATGGCGGCGGCCCAGAGACAGGGCCCCCTGCTCGGGGAGAAGACGGAGCGGGAGACCCGCCTCCTGGAGGAACTCACCGCCGCTCTGACCCAGGTCAAGCTCCCTGGAACCGTCTGGGGTTTTCCGGCGGGGATTTCGGGATTTCGGGAGTCACGCACGAGTGGGCTGGGCCCCGCCGGTGGGGACGCGGGTGACTGCGGCCCTGCTGCGACCCTGGGTTTGATTGCGACCCTCGGCCCTGTGTTCCCCCGTGTCTTTCTCTCTCTCGCTCAGCTCACCTTCCTGGCTCTCTCTCTTCACCCTTTCCTATCCTTAAATGTCCCAGTTTATGCCACCAGGTGTGTGTGTGTGTGTGATAAACCATCACAAGCCATTTTCAAAATCTGCCTCTTCTTGTGTTTTAGTGACATCACAAGGGGCGTGTCCACCTAGACGTATGACAGTTTGATATGTATGAACCTTTGCTACTGTCCACTGGCTAGGCTGGTAGACTGATCCAGCCAGTGTACATCTAGGGTGGACACGCCCATTTGTGATGTCACTAAAGCACAGGAAGAGGCAGATTTTCAAAACGACTTGTGATGACGAATCGCACTCACACCGGGTGGTATAATATGGACCTTTAGAGGTATAAACACCGACATAGATGAAAAGAGCGCAGCTAAATCATAGTTGTCCAGACCTGCGATATCAAGGGTGACGATCGTGTGGATAAATATACAGCATTGACGTCAAACCATGAACGAGGAAAAATAACACATTTTAAAGTATTGCATTTATCCACGACTAACATGAAAAATCAAATTGAAAAGCGAATCCACCTATCCATTCAATTGGTGCTTTTCTTTCCTGGGCTCTCTACACTCTTTGTGGCTTTGTGGAGGAAGGTGCGGGGAGGGGTCACAGAGTGGTTGACTGGTCCGGCGCGCTCTCCCGGGGAACCATCTGTGTTCTGTGTACTCGGAACCTGTGGCTCTGAATGTGAATCCAGTCGACGCGATGGGGGGCCATCTCAGCCGCTCTCGTTTCCTTCCTCCACTGTTCCCTCTGTCTTGCTGTCCTCAGTGTGTTGCTTTAGTGTGTCTGACAGATCGGAAGACATTAGCAGTAGGAGGTCGTTGTTGTGTGCGTAGCGTTTCGTGTCGTTTATATTAGGCGCTGAAATCCGTGTTGGTGTGTGTGTGAACATCTGCCCCGATCGACAACCCGGATAAAGCTGAGATCTACCCGTTTCATGAAAGAATCGATGCGGGTTAATATACGAGCTGAAAACAATACTGAAGGACAACAAGTATCGTTCAGGATAAATAGCGTCGGCGTTTTAATGCTTAGCTTTGTTGCAGTGTCAGATGGACGTTCTCATAGAACATCCAACGTTTTCACATTGAACTCAAAACACAGACGGGTCCAATTACTGTCATCTCATCTGCTAGAAAAGCTTTATTTCCTTTAGACACGTGTGTTTTCTTTGTGTGTGTTGTTTAGGCTGATCGTGTTCATGCAGAGAGCAACAGCCATCATCTGGCACTGAAGGAAGAGCTGAAGAAGATGGAGGCAAAGCACAGCAGAGAGAAGGACGCCATGACCTCTGACCTGACGGACGTCCGGGTCCAGCTGGCCAGCCGAGTGTGAGGAATCCCATTCATTAGCCATTAAGGAATGCTACCTTTAAAAAGCCACCTTTAAACACAAAACAACGGGACGGTGTAGTTCATTAATTGTAATACATTTTAATTTGAGTACATTTGCTATTTATTACCTTTGTATTGTCGTCACTCGGGGCTAGGGCTAGGGTTAGGGTTAGGGTTACGGGTTTTAATTCACCCTACTTGACGGTGAAGTAGATGTTTTTTCTGCTCTGTTTCCAGGGAGGAGTCCAAACAGTTGAAGGCCTTTTGGGAAAAGCTGTGCGTTCACGTGAAGGAGGCGGAGGAGCTGGAGGCTGTGAGGGAACAACAGTGCGCCGCCGCCCTCAACCGTATTCCTGAAATGGAGGCGCTTGAGTCGCGTGTGGGCAAACAGGTAATGGAGACGGCGGCGGCGGCGTAATGTGTAAACCTGGGCATGACGTCGTGGAGAGAGGCGCTGTGTAAAATATAGCAGACTGCTTAATGTGCTCGGTGGATTCAATTTCCAGGTTTTGGAATTGGAAATCGAAATTGGCGAAGAGACGAGGAAAGGCGAGAAATTAAGAGAACAACTTACTAAGTTGCACAATGATATTCAGCAAACTGTAAGTAATCTCATTAGTGTCTTAAATGATATCGCCCCCCCCCCCCCGGCCCGAAGAAGGCGGTTTGGGGGGGTGTTGCCGGGCGTGCCGGGGGGTTGGGGGTGTTGGCGGGGGGGGGGGTGTGCGGGGTGGGGG
>JAOPJL010000155.1:3143204-3155869 GCA_027123545.1 Trisopterus esmarkii | reverse complement strand
GAAGATATTGGCGCCGGGTGGCACACCATATTCACTCAGAGATGTTAAGGGATTGTCGAGAATTATTTTCTCCCCGTCGTTGTCGTAAAAAAGCTTCTGACTCTCCGGGGAGAGTTGAGAGCTTTCAGAGAGGAGGTCTTTCAGCGAGCCCACGGTGGTCCCTGGAGCCACGGGGAGGAGGTGAGAATCCCCGTTCAGGAGAGTGATGGTGATGTCCATGACCGACTGCTGCTGGGGAGAAGTAAATACAAGCATTTTAGATTGATTTATTTTAAAATGTGAAGCCTACTCAGCACAATAAACACAGTCAAATAGCCTACATAGCCTATGAACTTACCTCGGGTTAAGTCTCTGAAGAACAGGATGGTGAATGTGTACTGCTCGGTGAGAAACTCGTTCCCTCCACATCAGCAGTGATGCTGGGGGTTTATAAAGCCTCAACTAAGTTTCGTTTTCCGACTTTGATCACATGACGCTCAGTTTCGTTTCACCGAATCGATCAGTGGAGTCATAGACAGAAACCTATTGATTCGTATTGATTTATTGTTTTTGCTTTTGATACTTTGACACTCCTGCGGTGGCGAGTTCATTGATTCTAGGATTGCGTTGCCAATTACGTTTAGTTAAATAGGCTACTTAAATAAATCGGTCTAGTTAAGAGGATAAAGATGATGAAGTTTAGGTGTATGGTTAGGTTTATGAAACAGTCTGAAGATTAGGTTTAGTATGAGTTAATGTTTGACTAGTTGTCCGCTGGCAATAACATTTGGCCCGTTTCATTGTCAACATCCGTTCGCGATCACTTTCGTTTCTTGTGGCTTTTGCTGTTGTGTTGGGCGTTTGAGTTCTGTTGTGGCTTTTTTTTTTGTTTGTTGAGTATGCAGTTCATTCGACACGTATTCAGTGTTGCCAGATTGAGCGGGTAAACGGGCCCGATCTGGCAACACTGCGTATCGCGCACTATCGGGTCCTACAACTGCGGCCCTGGAACTGCAGCCTCCGGTATTACAGGAACTTAAGTTGAACTGCAGCCTCCGGTATGCGACGTCGTGCGGCACTGCAGGAACTAGGCCTCATGCGGACAAACTAGAGCTACAGATGAGCCCAGTTTCGGTATCCTCTCCTAGTGGTGATTACAATTAATTAACAGCACGAGTTCAAGTGCCCAGAGGCGATTCCCATGTTATGACTACCTTAGATATTATTTATAACTTTATGTGTGTCCGCGTGGTGCACCTTTATGGGATGAATCATTCGATGGTAATATGACTAAATGAAACTTACCTTAACTTTAAAACTAAGTTGATAATGAGGCAATATTGGGGTATTTTCTATTGTAGGCCCACTTATATCGTCTACAGCAGTGTTTCCCAAACTTGTTTTCTGGGGACCCATTTTTGTTAAATTACAAACCATCACAACCCAATAAAAAATAGACCATTACTATCAAAAACATGCTTCTTGTTTAAAGTTTTTTTAAATGCTCATGCCGAACAGGCTTGTGTATAAGGGCAGCTATTGTTATCAAACAGTCAATCCATCAATTCGAACAGTCAGCATTAATCAATTCATTAACCACATAAGATAAGATAAGATAAATGTGGGTGTTTCAGCAGCACGAAGACAGTCCAGAAACTATAGCGATATATGCCAAAATAGTGCCAAATTATTTCTGTAAAAAAAAGATATATATGATAGCCTACTTTTATTTGGCGACCCAATTAAAATCTCCCGCGACCCATCAGTCTTTGGGAAATACTGGTCTACAGCGACCAATAGGCATACAGGAGGACAACAAAAAGGAAATATGTAAGTTAATCACATAAACGTTGATAGATGTTAACATAATTTTGTCCATTCACAAAAATATATCGCGTATGGAATCCCAAGAAAAACGACGGAGCAACTTTCCTTTAGCTACTATAACTCTAATTGATTAATCTGACAGCACAGTGAGTTCTCATCGCCATCTGTTGGCTATGAAAGGAATTACAAATGACAACCTGAACCTGGAAAAAGCAGTGGATGAAAGACGGTTTTTAATAGAAAGAAATGCTGTCTTTAGGGCTATTTAACAGGTCGGGATAGTACAAAGGTGTGCAACAAGAGTCCAACTGATGAACCTTTATGAATTTGTCTGTGTAAACCATTCCATTGTCTAATGTATCACAATGTTATACACATACAAAGACCAGCTATACATATATAAATAGCATGTTCAGCTGAATCACAACTCGGAGTGTTTCAACATGGACACTCTCTCCTCGCGCCGTGGAAGTGGAATGTTTCCTGTGGACAAAAAGCACAAACAACTTACAAACAAACAAAAAAAGCCATTTCTGATAACAAAGGGAACTCCCAAATGTATAAAAACAATAGCACACCACATTGGTTGCTATGCACGATGAACTAGGAATTAAACGTGTCTTGTGCTGGACTAAATCTCGATTGGATGTGGAGGTTATTTTCCTACCCGGAGGTGCAACAAAGTACTCCTCCACTGTGGTGTTTGACAGTGGAAGCAGCTTCTCTGCACAGTCCCCTTCAGTTACAGTGTCGTCTCTCAGGAACAGCTCCCTTAGAATCACATCAGGTTCATGTTGACAGACAGGAGTTCATGCGTTCACCTCCGTCAGCCTCTTCAGACACATTACAGATTTGTGGATATTCTGTATTACTTAGGTAGGCCTATTGAATGTGCACATTAGGAATACATTTATTTATTTAGCAGATGCTGGTGCTCAAGGTGACTTCTACGTTTGGTTGATTAGGCCAAAGTCTCCAATGGAGCAGGCAGGGCAACACATTGCCAAACTGCTCTCAATTGAGGTATTCAGATCTGCATGCTTATCATGGAAAATATCCAGAAACACATTCAGTACCCTACAGATCAGCTCTACAGATCTTTTCAGCCACTTTGAGTACCAGCATCTGATAAATAGGGCGGGTTGGCTGGTAACCGGAAGGTTTCTAGTTCGATCCTCGGCTCCACCTTGAGTGTCGAGGTGTCCCTGAGCAAGAACACCTCATTCTAACTGCTCCCTTGCGCGGTTGACTTCGGTGTGTGAATGAATGGTCGTAAGTTGCTTTGGGTAAAAGCGTCAGCAAAATCCTCTAAATGTAAATGTACATGTATTCATATACTCATGCAACACTTTCTTTAAATCATATAGGCATATGCCTATATGAACTGTGCATCATGGTTATTATTATAATGCTAGTTGAATAGTCCTTTACCCGTGTTCCAGGACTGAATCCATGGGCTCTACTCCACTTGTATCCACCACATGAAGCTGATCCGCGAACCGTATGGCTCTCTGCAGGCAGACCAGACCCTCTTTGGTGCGGAAGTCCACCAGGGCTAGTCTCTCCAGTTTGTCCACCAAGTCGGCCGGGACTTGTTGCGACTTGAAACAAAACGTTTGTTTTAGACATTTTCTCAATTGCATGTCATGTAAAAGGTGTATTATACATACATACATAACGAGTGTTATTTGGTTACCGACGGGAGCTGGTCTTCTCTCAGGGGTTCCCACGTTGGGGCCTTTGGTACCTAAATCAGGAACAACGTTAAGACCTAAGTGGTGATACACCGGGTATTAAACATTTAACTCCAGCCATTGAATTACCTTTGAGTTGTGTTTATTAGAACTGTACAGCCGTGCGACCACTAATGGTCGACTCTGTGTTTTCCTTGTATTCCTCAAGGTCTTCACGTTTGTTGACAACACATTGTCGGCTCTGGAAGTATATAATAAGGGCAGTATTATGTTCAACTGCACTCTGTGTCCACATATCTGATGAATCCCAAGCATATTCAGTAAAACTGGCTGACTTATGGTTGATAATGTAGCTCAACGTTGAGTAAGCCACATTTATAGTAACAAATGCTACTAGCAAATGCTACTAGCTAACGCTGTAAATAACGTAGCGGTTACGTGGAATGGAGGTGGAGCCTGTGCGATACATCAGTAGTTTAAGAAGTAGCAGCATATTGTAGTATTCTGAGCGCCCGGATAGCTCAGTCGGTAGAGCATCAGACTTTTAATCTGAGGGTCCAGGGTTCAAGTCCCTGTTCGGGCGTGTATTTTTTTTCCCAACATGATTCTCTCCGACAATCATTGATCTATAATATTCCGTTTATATCATGTATTAAATAGACTGCATAAAGCCTATGATAGGAGCCAAACTTTATAGAGAATAGAGGCATTTGCTCGATTTCCCGGTTGGCTATGTAAACATAGGAACATATTTCAAGGCAAGTGATTGTCGGTAAAAATGTTAAAAAGTGAGTCAAATTCAGTAATCTTGTTTATATTTAAATCGTAAACTTCGTTTCAGATTGTGTTATTTTTGTGTTATTTTGAGAAATCGGGCCACAGCAAGGTTTGCTCATCAGCCTTGATCTGTTAAGTCCTTTAGCATTAGCTCAGGAGGTAAGAGCGGGTTGGCTGGTAACCGCAAGGTTGCTGGTTCGATCCCCTGCTCCTCCTAGCTGTCGCCCTGCGTGGTTGACTCCGCCGTCAGTGTGTGAATGTGTGCTTGAATGGGTGAATGTCAGTCAACACTGTAAAGCGCTTTGGCAAAAGCGCTATATAAATGAGGACCATTTAAAATATATATCTGCCCGAAGAGGGACTTCAACCCAGGACCCTCAGATTTAAAGAATGATGATCTACCGGGGGTCTATGGTGGTCTCATATCACTTTATTGAGCATTACTTTTGCGAAAAAGGGATGCTTGTAGGATATCAGAGTCCTTGCTTCTCAATATAGAGCGACCTCGTGATGTAGACTTTGACTACAATAACAATTTAACTACATTATCCCTCCTTATTCAAATCTAAAGGCCAATGAAATCAGTTGTTGGAGAGATAAGCTTTTTTGATGGTGTGTAGGATATTTTGATGGTGTGTAGGATATTTTGTGTGTCTGTCTGCATGTGAGAACAAATGCCACCCCAGAATAATATCCGCTGTCGCTGATTCTGAAGAAACAATTTATAGCTCATTAAACTTACCCTGTGCTGTGAAGGCAACATGGAAAAACAGAACAACAGACATCGCAATTAACCTTCATTGCAGGTGAGCATTATTCCTTTCTATTAGAATATTCCCAAAATACATATTCCTGAGTGACTTGGAATGAACTCTCTTAAAAAATGACCTGAATCGTTTTATAAAAACATATACCATTTAATATGCCATTTTAAATATAATTTGTTTAACCACAAACATTCAGAACTAAACACCAAATTGCAAGGTTATAGTTTTACAAACAAAAGCAGCATTTAAATGAATAAATAAACATCTAGATGTTAGCAAATCATTTCATTTTACAAAATAAATACCTTTTTCAGAAGGAACCACCAATATTAAACGCAATTAATCTCATCACACTCATGAAAACAACACTGGACACAATAAACGACTTGTGGCTAGACTGGAAATATTCTTCAACATTACATTAGCCGTTAAAGAGTGGAAAGCACGTTTACATTTCATTAAAAAAAGCTACTTCAGTGGGAAGGCACTCGCCCTAATCCATAGCAGCATCCCGTACTCAGCCTTCTGTCGTTTTTGTTTAAAGGATCGTGTTCTAAGCTTTAAAAACAAGTTTGGTCTATGTGTAATGTGCAGAGGAAACCACCTGCCATTTGACCCTGGTCAACGTGTACACATTACACTTTGCAAATAGTTCTCTTCATGGTTGTCATTTGACATGTTTCTTTTGCAATATCTCTGCTAAGAAAAATAGTGTTGTAAGTTATCTGAGGCAACATGATTTCAGTCATTCTCATCTAGTTCCCACATTTACTGTGTATGCCGATAACAATAATAATAATAATCACACAATAATGATAATAATGGCTATATAAATTAATGAAATGCAGTGTTTCGATTTTTCGCTTGGGTGTGTGTAAGTTGCACTATGTCGTATGGCCGGGCCAACAGACCTTTTATTGGGATCAGTGATGCCAGTAGTGCTGGGGTGCATTCCAACAGCCACCATCTCATGTCTTTTGCTAAAATTTTACCTAACAAGCACTATGTGTGTTACCACATTTTTTTGGCTTTGATTAAACAAATACAGTTTTAAGATAGAAACTTGAAGCCATCCCTCCTCATGGGTTTTCTAATACTGCTGCTTCTGTTTTATACAATATTATATGGAGGCTACTTATTAATAAAACCTATTTTTAATCTTTTAGTCATTCCTAAGATAATTCCACCTATAGTGGCATTTTTTCTTCTTCTAGCTAAAATACTGACACCGTCAAAATACTGACGCCGTCAGTATTTTTCCACCAATGCCAATAATGAGGATGTAACGACTGAGCAGGGTGCAGTAGGTGACACAGATTATATATATGGTATTAAATAAAGCAAATAGCATTTGGGGCAGGCAACATAATGTCTAATAAAAAACAAAAGCAGTGTTGACTGCAGTGCTGCTAGTAATAAGGCCGCTGTGCTGGGCCACTGCTAGATGCATGTAGGGAAACACTGAATTTAATCACAAAGGATGTCAGCAGCACTACAATAGAAACGCCATAAAGTGATTCCCCTGATGTTGAAATAAAAATTACAAAATAAAAGCGCGGTCAAAATGTCATCCAAATAGCTCTGTACAGAGATTACTCTGTACACTCTGTTACACTTTGATATCAATGTAGTTCTCTATGGGTCTTAACTTTAGTTCCTTTCATCTTCATAACCTCATTTTCTATTCTTTTTTTTGGGGGTGGGGGGAGGCAGGGGGGGGGGGGGGTTACAGTACAATTCACACACAACATACACAGACATACTACCGGTATTGGGTACAGGCAAGATTGGGCCACAATGAAAACACAGTATCGGTAGTTACTGTATGTTAATACAACCTTACCATGGCACTCTTTCACCGCATCCTTCACATTGCTAGCATTATAACCAGAAGTCAAGACTGCAGGGGACAAGGTACTTACTGCAGCTTTAGATAGGACGCATTTCGCTGCACTGGATCAGAACCACAGGAATGGGGTTATTTTATGTCTGTATTTAAAATGAAATGGGTTCTGAAGTATAGAAATGATGTGGTCATTGAAACAGTGTCTACAGGTCTCACCTAAAATTAGGATGATCTGGTGATTTAGTAAAACTTCTTCTTCAGTACTTTGTATTAAAATAGTTCTCAGTACATATTTGAATCATGTACCGCTTTCTTCACTAATAAAGTCATTAGTTGACAAGTATCCATTTGGTTTGAAAATGTGCAACCAAAACTATAATTATCTTAAAATATGAAATATAATTTACTAAGGTAAACATCGAAGCTCAACAGACAACATTTTCCGACAAAAGATATTTGGATCTATAATTAGCGACAGAAGAATTACACCTTTACACACCAGCTGACAACACATACAGGAGCAACCTGACTGTATAGTGTGTGCGTTTCTGTATGTATATGTGTGTTTATGTGTGTGTGTGCTTGTGTGTGGGTGTGTGTGTGTGTGTGTTTATGTATGTGTGTGTGTGTGTGTGTGTTAGTGGGTGTGTGTGTGCGTTTGTGCATGTGTGTGCGTGTGTGTGTGTGTGTGTGTATGTGTGTGTGTGCATATATATGTGTTTGTGTGTGGGTGGTTGGGTCGGTGTGTGTGTGTGGCATTTCATTAAAGTTGCAATAAGTAACATTTCAACTAGCTCGTAACTTCAAATGACCTTGTCAATGCTGATCGATAGTGCTTTCGATAATGTTGATAATCACATCCTGTAGCTGATATACCAGTAGTCTACAAACAAAAATAGCTGGCCAAGCCCATACCTCTGTCTTTGTGTACCAGAACATGTGTTCTGGTAAACAAAGGGGCGTGTCTAATCTGATTATCGAATCTCCCTAAGCCCCGCCCACGCACCCCCCCCCCAGCCAGCCGACCTACGCTAGGTCACATGACACAGTGGCAGAGCCAGTTACCGAAAGCGTGAACCGAAAACTGTTATGGAGTTTGTTTTAATTCTGAAAGACTCCCGCCTACTTACTGGGAAGAGCTCAATCTTACACACATTGCGACTTTAAATTGCTCTGTTGCTGCTACAGCTAATACATAACATCGAGGAGGAAGGGGGGGGGGTCACTTGTTTTCGATGAGCATCTGCACCTTGCACACCAGCTCTCGGGCCAGGGGCAGGACCTGCTTGATGTTGTGGTGCTCGGCCATTTCTGGAAATCAACAAGACAAGTGCATTGCTGTGAATTTATTAAGACATAACACACAAACAGCTACACAAAAATACAACAACACCCACAGATCACCTAGATATCTGCATTGAACAGTGCTCATGTCTATTTCCTGAAAAGTCATAGCATTTTGGAAATATTACATTATAGTATAGTATAGTATAAATATTGTATTATAGTGTACATTATAGTAAAATACTATAAAGCTCTTTTTTTTCTTCCAGCTAGGCTGGACTCTCACAGCACAGGATGGCTGTATCTAGACGCACCGACTTGATTTCGTCGTAGTTTACAGGGTGCATATGAGCCCTCTATACAACTGTACAGTGCAAGAAAACAGCTTACTGTAATTCACTTACTGCTGTATCAGATAAACGTCATAGGTCAAAAAATAAATGTCCATGTTTCCAATCAACTGTGTTTTTGTCAACTGGGCAAGAACCTATGCAGGGTTTGGAACCTGCCTACCTGCCAGTGAGACCCAAAGGATACACACACATATTTAGCGCCTTCAAATAACGACGGAGCGGAGGACTGCCCGGGGACCATACCGTTGAAGAACTTGATGATGTCGGTGAAGTCCATGTTGTTCTCCAGGATGATGTCCCGGTAGATCTCCACCAGCGCCAGGGCGATGAACAGCACGAAGTGACCCGAGGACGCGTACTTGGCCACCCAGATGGTCTCCCACACGGAGAACACGTCGTCGTAGACCAGCTCTGGGGGGGGAGACAAAGCATCAAGAGAAGCGGCGTCATCTCCCGCTGCTGTGTGTACCCCTCCCAGAAGGTAGGGTTCACATCTATCAGTTATGGTTATGCTTTGTGACTCGTGAATATGTACTGCTCGGCTCATAATCCCAAGATGCCTTTCCATCACATCAGGATGTTTTTGTTTTCTACTGCAATAGTGCATTAGATTCTGTAGACTCCTGCAGTATCTTCATTCATCTCATTTTACAATGCCGAGGTTGACGAGTGGTTGTGGGCAACGCATCTATTAATCCAGGCATGCATGGTTCCACCATTACGGTCGCTCTCCTATTCGGCAGAATGCATCTTTGATACTTTATACTTCAGTTAGCGCACAAAGACACTTTAACTCCACAAGATTACATGAATTCATAAGATGTGCCTGAGGGAGCGGTAGAACCGTGGAGTGTGAGATTTTAATCAAAAGTGGCGCTGGGTCCTTGGAGAACAGCCATGGCTCATAGTCTCTCTGTCTGGCATCAGGTCTACGGGGAGAGGAAACCTGTCAGCGGACCTCTCTTGAAGTCCAGCAGGAACCAGCGGTAGCAGAAGTAGAAGTGGGTGTAGTCGCCGTTCTGGTGCATCAGCTCAAAGAGCTCAGAGTCCAGAATCTGGGAGGTACAGGGGGATAGGAGTGTCACCCACATACAGCCCAACACCACAG
This sequence comes from Trisopterus esmarkii, assembly GCA_027123545.1. Taxonomy (NCBI): domain Eukaryota; kingdom Metazoa; phylum Chordata; class Actinopteri; order Gadiformes; family Gadidae; genus Trisopterus; species Trisopterus esmarkii. Next base: position 3,146,234 of record JAOPJL010000155.1, on the reverse strand, counting down.
AGAGACGGCCCTGAGACGACAGCCAGCACAGAGTGGGGAACAGCGCTCCTCACCTGGATGAGGGAGCGCATGTTGGCGAAATGTGTGTCCATGGCGCCTCCGTGTGGGAAGTTGTGGTTCATCCTCTTCATGAGCTGGGTGAAGCAGCTGAAGGCCATGGCCTCTGGGGGCCCCGTGACAGCACCGGGTGGGGGGGGGAGAAGAGACAGCCTCAGGTGTTGTGTCAATGCAAACGGTTGTGTGACTAGCCAGGTGTAAACACACTGGCACTGTGATGAAACGGTTGACTCACCGTCGTCCAGGATGACCAGTAGAGGAGCCAGCAGGTCACACATCCCCTGCACGTACCCCACCTCCAGGTGGCGCCAGATGTAACTGACCACAGGCACATTTCAGTTATTCCTCAACGATATATATATTTCGATCATGGATGGATTGTTTGTTAAAACATTTCAAGGTTACAATTGTTATGTAAACTGTGATGCTCGGGGCAAAGCAGTGCGGACACAGTTTTTGGTTGTTACCTGCACATGATGTTGCGCAGCTTGTCCAGGTTGGCGGGGCTGAAGTAGCAGTAGTTGCGGTCGCAGCGCTGCACGTCCTTGTCGATGCGGTGCAGGTTCAGCGTGTACAGGTCCAGCAGCTCCTGCTGCAACACGGGTCAACACAGGGCCGGTCACTACCTGCAGCTTGCAGCGCTTACCACAAAGCCTCCTGCCACCACAGGGGGGGCAGCCACCCAGCAGCCGCTCAGGAGAGCCCTGCTGCTGCAGGGCAGCCCTTCAACTACACCGTTAGGTAGAGTTGGTTGGTTTCGATTCATTATTATGAAATGGGGTAAACGCACGGAAGGGTCTGAACTATAGGCCGTGATTGTTTTAAAATTGAAACCTTAACCTTAAACCATGAGCGGGCAGTGAACCCAGAGCCTGTTAAAGGACAGGCAGGCCTGGGCGACATGGTTGAAAGACATATCACGATATAACTTGATCATATTGAATGATATTGATAACTATTGATCATTTTAATGACCTAAAAAGACTAGGAATTACCATGCTGGATTTAAACACTTCGGTTTAACACTTAAAGGGGTAGTTCGGGATTTTGGACCTCGGACCTCATTTCCAAGTGAGCCAGTGTGTTATTTATCATTGGAGACCGTGTTCAACACTTTTCATTCAGTCCTTCTAGTTGCAGAAATCGCTTGTGCTAGGCTAGCGCAAGTCGAGGGGATCTGCTAGCCTGCCAATAAAATCAGTTTTACCCATTCCACAGTACACCAGGGAAAACCAATTATAACGCCAGACTATAATTGGTTAGTCCTAACCCTAACCCTAACCCTATGAAAATGTCTGTTGACAGAATAATGTTAGAAATAAACTTACCCTTGCATCGCATTGCATTTCGTTTATAATCCCTGTAGCAGGCTACGGCATCGGCGGACTGACATTACCTGGAGTGTGCTTCTCTGTTTACCTTTACCAGAAAGTAGTCCCCCAAAATGTAATGGGATCATTGCGATTCAAGGATAGTTTTATTTCTAATCGTATTCTATCAACAGACATTTACATGTCTGTAAATGTCGGGCATTATAATTGGTTTGCCTCTGGTGTACTGTGGAGTGGGTAAAACAGTTTTTATTGGCAGGCTAGCAGATCCCCTCAACTTGCGCTAGCCTAGCACCAGAGATTTCTGCAACTAGAAGGACTGAATGAAAAGTGTTGCAAACGGTCTCCACTGATAAATAACACACTGGCTCACTTGCAAATGAGGTCCGATGTCCAAAATCCCGAACTACCCCTTTAAGGGAGTCTTTTCCTGCCCTCTGGGGGGGGGGGGGATGTCATACATATATGGCCTGTTAAAGCCTTTGAGACTCTACCCGTGATTAAGGGCTATACAAATAAAATGGAATTGAATTGGATTGAATCTTTAGGATTATTACATGGGGACAGTTTGGGGGATTATTACATGGGGACAGTTTGGGGGATTATTACATGGGGACAGCATGGGGACGGTGCGATACAGATATCGCATCGGAGATAGCCACAAGATAGTTAGCATATGTTGCCCGTGGCCTGGAGATGTAAACAACATCGCCAACTCAACAGAAGTTTAGACTTAGCTTCTTCCTCTAGGCTGTCAGCATCATTAATGCCGACCCCCCCCTTTAAGTCCCTCACACACTCTCTGACACTGACAACCTCCTATACCACTACTAGTACCTGACTTTTGACATTGCATACAGTCACCTCTTCATTCAAAACACTGTTTCCATTTCCATTTAGGGAATTTAGCTTTGATCCAAAGCGACTTACAATAAGTGCATTTGTCAGAAGAAAGAGACACAACAATACATCGCTCATGTACAGTAAGGATGTTCATAGAAACAAGTGCCAAGGGCTAACAATCGCTAGGTTAACCCATTCCCCGTATACAACAAAGATAGGCTAGGATAGGATGCTACACAATGCTAAGTACCAGGACGTACACCTGACCACATGCTCCTCTTGTGTTCCTTCCCCCCTCCCAGGCCTGCAGATCGTGCTCAAGTCCATCATGAAGGCCATGATCCCGCTGCTTCAGATCGGCCTGCTCCTGTTCTTCGCCATCCTCATGTTCGCCATCATCGGCCTGGAGTTCTACAGCGGGAAGCTGCACCACACCTGCCAGCCCTCCATGGACATCCTGGGTGAGTCCCCCCCTAACCCCACCGCATACCTCCACAGAGCAGCAACAATGCAAGATGAAGTAAATGAGATACTAAAAATACCAATGTGTAAAAAATGAGTAGCAGAAGTGGTAGTGGTTTCAGCCACTGTTGTTTGTAGTGCAAAAATGCTGTGCAAATGATAGAAATATGTCTTTAAATTATCTGTTTTTGTAGTGTGCGTGAGGTTGGTTTGGAAGTAGTGGATTCAGTTTCGATTAAGTTACTCACAGCCTGTAGGTGTCCAATCCATGGCTGGCTTTTACCGTATGCCGATTTCAGACCAGAAACCGTAATCCCAGTTGAAATGAGTTGGGGGG
>JAOPJL010000155.1:3088072-3100769 GCA_027123545.1 Trisopterus esmarkii | reverse complement strand
TGTGTGTGTGTGTGTGTGTGTGTGTGTGTGTGTGTGTGTGTGTGTGTGTGTGTGTGTGTGTGTGTGTGTGTTCCACCTGAGCTGGCCTCGGTGGTGTCCCATCCCGAATAGCATCGGTTTTACTTGGTTAGCATTCATTCAATTCAATGTTTCTGCTACTGACTTCACTGACCAAATTCCGTCAGCAAGAATTTTCATTGGTTCAGTGTGTGTGTGCTGTCTCAACTGGAAACATAACGTTGGTTATGTCTGCTAGACTTGCTCATCGCTGTTAAGAAAAAAGAAAACTAAACGAAAAAAAAACTAGAGCGACATAAAAAAGCTTTGCACTTTGTTGAAGTGGGTGTAAAATACTAAATTGTACACTGGTAGTGTTGAGTGATGTTATATTTCCCCGAAACCACTAGCCGCCATTCAGCAACAATGTATATGTAATGCAGAGTTAGGCTACACGACTCCTGGGCTACTGAACTCAATGGCATCTCTTTGAGTTTCATGGAGTCATTGAGTTTCTTCTATATATCATGGCCACACTGCTGCCCTGATGAAGTGCGAATCCAAAGTTGTGTCAAAAACAACTTTTACGATTTGAAGGATGACCCATTCAGCGTTTGAATTGTGAAAGGTAATGTACATTACCCAAAGAGTAAAAAACAAAGCTGGTTCGCCGTTGCAAAAAGGGCTCAAACGCAGGAGCCGGGGAATCAGCTTAAACTGAATAACGCTTGCACAAATACTCATCGGATCCAGAGATTTGCACTTTACTTACATGACTATAATGGAATTCATAGATTAATATATACTTTAAATATCTTGCACTATCCATTGTATTGCTTTCCATTTTTCTTTTTTCTTTCCTTTTCATTGCAGACAGGTTAAGTGGAAAACCATCAATGGCGACAGTCATCCAGATGACCTATTTCATGAATTGTGTAATTCAGTAATAAGAGCGGGTCTGGTGTGTTTTGCTTGTGTGACCCCTTGTTGTGTTTTAGTGTCTGTACAGAGGGACAGAGGTTCGCTCCACTGTGACAGAGAGTCGGCTAGATCATGTGACAGGTCAGGCCATGTTCCAATCAAGGTCATGCAGCCTATTGATTGTCTATAGGCTGCATCTTGGGTGTTTATTGGTTTTGTTGCAGTTCCCTGTTGCCCGTGGATCAGATTTAAACTGCAGTGTGCGTGGTTTCATTTCATGTGTGATGCTGTGTTCTGAGTTTCTTTGGTTGCAATCCTTTTTATTTTTATTTACACCTTGTGTCTTGGCCAAGTGTTGAAGTTTTATAGACTCCATTGTGTATTTAGGAGACTAACCACTCTAACTCTTAATCTATATGCTACATATAGTTTTAGCATGACTATGCAAACCTCTGTCCCGAATGAATCTCTGAGAAAGAGAGTTGATTACACCTTTTCAGTCATGGGCTTTTCTATTTCAGCATTTATTATTTTGACTTTGGTTTGAAATCTCTGAAAATGTCCATGTCCATTTTGTTTTTTTGAAGTCTAACATGCCCTTATGTAAACAAAAATAAATCTGAAAGCACACGTTTTGTCTCACTAAATCATGGACACACGTGAGTAGTCAAAGACGTTCAACAAATACTTCTCTGAGCTTAACGGGTTAACAGAGAGAGGGATTATAGAGTGCCATTGTTTCTCAGTTGAAAAGAACCCTGCTTAAATCCCGCACTGACGCACAGTTTTCCCAATCAGTGTGCTACCTGCTACAGATCCCCCGCTGACCGTTCCAATCACACGGCGCTCCCCCACTGTGACCGTCCCTCACTTTAAGTGATGGTCTGCTCATCTTGAAACATACGCCTTGTAATTATACCACGTTTCTGATCGACTTGTGGGGACAGAGTTGCACTTTAGGTCGGGTCTTAACATTTCTCGATCTTTCCCAACCGCCATGCCACACATCTGCATGTTATTATCAGTAATTACACGATGCCCGTGTGTTCTTGTGATTAACCTGTGACTCAGTAAATCCGCTTTGCAGTGCATCAGTAGCCAGGGAATCTCTGCAAGCTGCGGCGCATGACGGCAGAGATTACAATTGGGCAACTTTTAGGGAAAGCAAAGCTTCTGAGGAAGGATTAATATGTTGGTGTTGCAAACACAATGGAATGTTCAGCGTATTACTGGTATACTGTTGTACAAATAAGGTAATGCAATTAAAAGGCTTCCAGAGCCCCTTAGTCATATAAGGGCCTTGCATTTGGTAATACAAAGGTTTAGCTTAGAGAAACTGTAGAAAACAGTAGTGCAATGCATTGAATTGAGTTCAATTTAGAAAACAGTTTCTTGAAGAGAAACTGCTTTGGCTTTCTTTTAGGGAGCCCAGATGAAAATGGTCACTACACAAGCTATGCTAAAGGAAACTTTGAATGGATGCCAGCAGGCTATCCGCTATGTTTTGTTATATTGTAAAAACATGTTTTGATTTGTATAGTTTCCACAGATTATACATTGTTGATGTAATCCGAAAGCAGTGGGGGAAACAACTTGTGAACAACAAACATCCATTTATTTTCTTCACAGACTTGAACAATATACTTTAGCGGCTCTCAACCAACAAACAGTTATGCTTCGGGAAGTTATGTCCTAAAGAAATCAGAGAACTATCACAAAATGCTCCATTATATTTTAACCTTACATTAGAATCGACATGACCGCCACCAACCCTTAATCAATCAATCAAGTCTCCCTCCTCAGAACAGTGACAGGCGTCGTTCTGTTCTTCCGGCGGGTTAGGGTTTGTACATCCCGTGGAACGTGACGGGCATGGTGCACTCCACCTCGGCCCGGGCGATCTCCGACAGGTCCCTGGCATTCAGGATGAGCATGTAGCCGGGCCTCTGGGAGCCCGGGGCCACCACGATGGTGAGGAGCACCCCTGTGGACCGCCACAAGCAACAAGCAACAAGGGTCTTAGTCACGGTGGGTCCCCTTTGTGAAGACTCAACCTTCACGCAAGATTTACGTTTACATTTAGGGCATTGAGCAGACGCTTTTATCCAAAGCGACTGACAATAAGTCTGTCAGAAGAAAGAGAAACAACAATATAGCGCTGTCGGTAGAGTAAGGATGTTCATAGAACCGAGTGCCAATCACTAACAATCACTAGGTTAACCCGTTCCCCGTATACAACAAAGGGAGCTAGGATAAGACGCTACACAATGCTAAGTACTATTTTTAAGTTTCAGTTCGACAACATACAACAATGTGTACAATCAGTGCGAGGACGTTACAACATACACTAGGTGCGTAAGAGGGGGGTGGGGTAAGGGGGGGAGGCTGTGCAGAGTCTAGGTGTCTAGGAGAGCGTTCAGTCCTTTGCGTTAGTCCTGTTGCTGTTTTCCGTGGACCTACCGTCGTCCTCGTCGATGCCGTCGGGGGTCTGGACGAACAGGGGCTCGGAGGGGTAGGAGTCGGGCTCCTGCCACACCCAGGTCTCCTTGGTCTTCACGTTGAGCTTGACGATCTGTGAGAACAGCAGCGAAACCGTAGCAGTGACTGACACATGTGTAAATGGACTGCATTCATACAGCGCTTTTCTAACCAGTGACCCCTCAAAGCACGTTTCACTATGGCCTGAAATTCAACCATTCATGCACATATCCACAGGCGTCTCGCTCAGGGACACCTCGCCACTCAGCTAGGAGGAGCCGGGGATCGAACTAGCAACCTTCCGGTTACCAGCCGACCCGCTCTGCCTCCTTGGGCCACATGCTGCCCTTAGGTTGTAGGTTGGTCCATTGAGCGCCATCACACTTGTGATCACATAGTTATGTATGTAACATATAGTTAAATATTATTATTTTCTTTTCTTATTAATAGTTCAAAGTACAGAGTACAGTTCAGTGTCCATCCTTACGTACCCTGTCAGGGATGAAGTGGTTGAGGCCCAGGCCGTAGGCGTATGTGTAGTTCTTTCCAGCGTACTTCTCGTAGTTGATCTGGGGGAACTCAAAGGCTAGTGACAACCGCCGGGGTCAAAAGCACATGGAATAAAGAATACATACTCAAATTAACATTGCACTTTTACACACACAGTTACACAATGAAAACTCACAAAGTTAGACAATAAAGTGTGTGTGTCTGTCTGTGTGTCTGTGTGTCTGTCTGTGTGTCTGTCTGTGTGTTTGTGTGTGTGCGTACCTTGGTTGGGCCCTGGTTGTGTGTGTGTTTGTGTCTGTGTGTCTGTGTGTACCTTGTTTGGGCCGTGTGTGTGTGTGTGTGTGTGCGTGCCCGTGCGTGCGTGCGTGCATGCGTGTGTGTATGTGCATGCATGTGTGTGTGTGAGTGTGTGTGTGTGTGTGTACCTTGGCGGGGCCCCGAGAACAGCACCTCGGGCTCCAGCCAGATGGTGCCGTCGGAGTGCATGACGGCGGTGGCGGTGGTGTAGGGCAGGCTCACCAGGTTCTTGCCCTGCTCCTCCTGCAGTGGTCCACCAGGACCAGGGGAACAGGGTTAGTGGTTCAGTGTGACGCCGCGGGGTCTATCTACCGGTCGACGCCGGGGCTCTGAGGGACCCACCTTGTGGATGTCCAAGGGGATGACGTATCGCCGCACTTCCGGCTGCGGCGCCATCATGGCCGCCTTCTTCACCTCGTCCCAGTTGGCGCGCAGGTTGGCCAGCCAGAGGTAGTTGTACACAAACTCGAAACTGCAGCATAAAAAAGGGTTAATTTTAAAAAGGCACACGATCGAACTAAGACATCAAACATATCTACTTATAATGTGTTTGTTAATGTTGTATGTTGTGTTAATGTTATAATCCGCACGGAAACCGTGAGTCTTTGGGGTTTTTTTTACCCATCAAAAACATTGAGGAAAACACTAATGACTGTCATGATGGATTCCATTGATTACCCTTTCCAGGCGCACACGTCCACCACGACAAAGCCCTCGTCTTCGTAGGTGTTGATGTGGTGGAAGAGGCCGATGGGGGCCGCCCTGAACTTGTGGTCGATGTACTCCCCGGGGTCTTTGCTGGCCAGGTGGAACCAGGTCTGTGAACACAGATGGACGGGCGCTATGACGTCTCTGACTGGATGGTAATAACACCGTGTAGGAGGGTGACACATTGGCCTACATTGGCTACACACGAACCACGACCAATGAGCGATCTGTGGATCAGTGGGTTTGAACGGTGAGGTAACGCACCCCGAGGGTTTCGTTGGACTCGAAGCAGTCCATGTAGTTGGACCCCCGGATGCTCCAGGCACTCAGGAACTTCAGCAGGTTGATCTTCACCGGCGTCTCCACGAAGACAAAGTAGTTGTCGGACATGCCGAAGCTGGGATAGCGGAAAAAATACATGATGTCAGTTAAATAAAGTGTGAGAAATCGACCACGTTCCACACACACACACACACACACAAGTTCACAACCTCCTGTCGGAGTGTGTGTGTGATGCAGGTGTTACACACCTGTGCACATAGGAAGGCTTGAAGCGCTCAGCGCTGGGGAACTGAACCACCACTTTGGACTTCTCAATGGGATCCGATTTATCTAAGAGCGAGAGAGAAAATTGTATTTCGATACATGTAAGAAACAATATAACATATAGTAAGTAATGATTATTATTATGATGGTTGATGGCCTGTTTAACTAATCAAAGACCTCATCCTCCGCCCTCCCCAATACATTACACATAAAAGTGTCTTAAACTGCTCAAACGAGTGGAAACAGCAACGAGATCCACCTTTCTGTGTGGGGGGCATCCTGACGATGTTGTAGGCCAGAGTCGCTCCTTTCCCCATGCAGTTTCCAATGTTGTACACGGTTCCATCTCTCTCAATGTGGGGGTGGGCGGTCAGTCCGTTGACGTTGACATAGTTGCACAAATCAACCTGCATGGAAATAAAAATACTCTGTATAATTTGTGTCATTATCCATTTGTGCAAAGTATGCTACTAAGCAGACCACGTTTCAAAAATAAGATGGCTTTGGGTTTTCTGGCTAAATATACTGTTGGGCAATTGCACTAGTCCTTAATCCCTAATCCTGATGTGAGAGAGCTAAAGCTTTATTTAAAGAAAAATGGATGTGTTGCACCTTCTTGGTGGTCTCCAGAGTGTCCGTGTCGACTTTAGTGATGAAGTTGGTTTCTGTCACTGCGTAATAGTCCTCGCCGATCGGGTAAACGTTCACCAGGCAATTATCTGTCACCTCCACACCCTTGAAGTAAGAGAAAAACCTGCAGAACAAAAGACAATCATTTACTTTTAGAGCCTTCAGCAGACGCTTTTATCCAAAGCCACTTACAAATAACTACATTTGTCAGTAGAAAGAGAAACAACAATATATCACCGTCAGTACAGTAAGGATGATCGTAGAACAAGTGCCAATAGTTAACAATCACTAGGTTAACTCATTTCCAGTATACAACAAAGATAGCTAGGATAAGACGCTACACAACTTAGTACTATAACTAAGTACCAGATACAATAAGTGCCCCTGTACTCTATGCAGGGTCCAGGTGAACTCTGAACAGGTGATCAGTTTCAGATTCATAATTTATCATTTATAATGATATACAGACAGAGAGAGCAAGCCTTGTTAGCTCTGTGCATTTAGTACAAACTAATTAAGGTATTATATAAAGGTATTATGAGGACAAAGATGCCAGATTCTTGGTCTAATGATTATTCTTTACTTAGTAGGCTATAATGAGGATTTTCCTTTTGGCTTATATGAAAACAAATTAGATTGTGTTTATTAGAAAGCCCACCTGGAGAAGATGTTTTTACAGGGATCGGGATAGGCAAAGGTGCCAAACTCAGTGATGACCACGCGCTTCTCTGTGATGGCTCGTACATATGCGTCCGTTTTGATAAACCTAGATGTACAGTAGATGTGGAGGTAAGAAGAAATATGTTTTCGCATTTGTTTTCATTGATTTCAACAGCATCCAACTGTGTGTAACTTTGTAAATCTCTAGTCTTACTTTCTAAAGTAGGTGACCTGTCCATTCTTGAAGTCAAATTTGTGCATGAGTGCCTGGCCATCAAACAGGTGATAGAAAGGCTCATCTCCGACCTCAAAGAGACCAGGTCCCAAGCGCAGAAGACTCCCTCTTAGGAAGGAAGGAATTCTCCCTGTCAAGTGCATACATCAACATCATCCACAAATAGCAGGGAACAGCAACAGAAAGCCAATTCATTTAAATACAAATTCATATTTCACCCAATATTTCGGATACATCTATGCATCCAATATAGGGTTCTCAATGGTTTGTCTAAATGTGTGTGAGACACACACACAGTTTATAGACACATGACCGCTGGGAGATGCCCACACACCTGTGATGATCGCTGGAATAGGCTCAGACAGCTCTTCACAAGTCTCAAAGATCTTTTTGTAGCTCCCCGCTGGGTGTTCGATTCTGAAATGTCAACACGATGAGAGCATTGAAGCGTAAGGAGATTTCTATCCTTACAGAACGTTTTTCTGTGTGTCCAAAAGGTTGTGTTTTTAAACAGGTCACCCAGTTCATGTTTCCTCAACATGGCTATAAGGTCAAAGTAACCAATATAACCTTTAAACATCCCACGAGTATTAGCTGTTTGGCTTCAAATCCACAGAGCCTTCAAGTCACCGGGAAAGGAAAGGATTAATCAAAAACATCTACAAAGATCAAATCAAGTTTCCAGCCATTTAAACCAAAGTCACAGCTCAAGAAAGTGTTGCATTTTAGATTGAGGTAAGGTTTACAGGGTAAACCTTCTGATAATCTCACAATGCAACCAATGTTCAAAACTGCAATCATTATAACAATTGATGTCATGCAGGTAGGCATCTACGATGAATGAGATTATTTGGAAAGTAAAAAAAAAAAAAAATGTATGTGCTCAATGTTCCCAATGTTACACTCCATCTCTAGCAGCTCCTATTAAGCCTTCAGTGTTGTGAGCACTAAAGGCTTAAGTGTTAGGAATACAACGTTAGGAAGAGGAATCCAAACTCACCTGCTAACCATGGCTTCGTCCTCTGTAATCACACAAACACAATCAAATAGTCTCTGCTCAGTTGGGATATGGAGGTCTCTGACTGCCCCTCTGATGAAGGTAGGCCTACATAGGCCTATTTTATAGGGTACCTTTACTCTTTGGAATCCCTGTATTAAGGCCGGCCCATTGTGCAGTAAACCATCCTACCAGCCAATCACGTTGCATGGTGTGATTGCTCAAACAAATTCCATTGTGCCAATATCCTTCTATAGCTGCCTCTGTGGACGACCCTGTTGACGGATTTATTCGAAGTTTTCCCAAGTTAGAACTCAATCTTGCAAATGTGTGGCAATAACACTCGTGATTGAATGTGTTATGCAGACGTGGCCGGTAGGCTGAAGTTTAGCTTTCACAAAAGTGACGTAAGGGGCATTGATTCTTACAGTACCGTTTGAAAGGGTAATCCTTTCAAAATGGAATTTGTACAGAACAATGGAAGTTACTTTTAGGCAGAGTGATAATAAATAAATAAACAGTATAAGAAAGCACGCAGTATTTTGAAAGAAAACGCTCTTCATAAACTGGAGACCAAAATAAACCTGGATTGTATTTCTTCATTGCGAAACCCAGGGAGCTCACATTTTCTCGTCTCATTACAACCGTAATCCAGGTACGAGGATTATGACAACACAGAGCGAAGACAAGAGCTGCATTGTGTAAAAGTCTTCTGCGCAATAATAACACCATTAGTAGTAAAGGGTACCGTGTCTCAAGGTTTTGAATGGACCACTAAAGCACATGTGTGGATCTCTAAACCTGGGACTAATCAATCATACACAACAAGTATAACTGTGGTGGTTATTTCAAAGTGAGACATTTTATATTTCTGAGTTTTCAAGAACACAGATTGATCTTTAGATTTGTTTGCAGTGATTATAATCAATGTAAGGAATGTCCGACCCAGACTCATATAGGCCTAATCCACAAATCTGTGATCCTAATCTCACACATTCAGTTGTACTTAAATTGTGTCGAAATATAAGCAAAGCACAGAAGGGATAAATTCATCTATAGGTCTAGCCAATTGACTGGCAACTCAAAGGGCCCTAAACCCTATAGTAGGCTATATGAAGTAAACCCTATGTGACTACCCATACATGTTGTTACATCATTCTATCTAATCTCTCAGAATGCCATAAATGTGAGTCTCTAATGTAATGATATCTTTATGAAGCCAGCATTTTATATTTGCACATAACATCAACGCAACATATAGCCCGACTGTATAGGGACAATAATCTAGAATTGTAGTTACCTAGGCCTATACATAAAAGGGACATTTGCCCAACGTTTTTTTTCTTTTTCCATTTTGTTGACGTTTGTGCAGTTGTTTGGCTGAATTGAAAAAGTGTTTTGTTGATGATCTGATTTGTATATGATAATGATGTTTCCCATACTACTGCACAAGTTACACAACTACCGTTCTTGACGCTACTCTGGTTCATCAATTAAAAAAAACATTTTGTGCGAAGGCTCGAGCGACCTCTGCTGGTCATAGCATTAATTAAAAATGAGTCCAGGGACAAAACAATGTACTGTGATACGGGTAGACGTCATTGCAATGGCCATATTGTAAATACAAAAACGATTGTATTGTAGATGTTGTCAACCGTCTGACCATCTCTGCCTCTTTATGGCAGTGTTTTCATTGTCTCTGTAAGATTACAGTATGTTCATTGTCTTTAAGAATTATTTTTTTTACATTTTAGGGGATTTAACTGACGCTTATATCCAAAGCAACTTGCAGCCATTCATGCTCACATTCACACACCAACGGCGGAGTCGACCACGCAGGGCGTCAGCCGGCTGGTCAGGAGCAGTCGGGGTGAGGCGTCTCGCTCAGGGACACCTCCACACTCAGCTAGGAGGAGGTGGGGATCGAACTAGCAACCTTCCGGTTACCAGTCATGTGCTACATCGAGATGTGGAACAGCTTTCTCCTCCTGAGGAGGAGAAATGTTCCTCATCATCGTCTCTCCGGGGGGGTGGGAGGGGGGGGAGGCTGTCACCAGAGTCCCCTGCTTCCCTGAAGGCCTCCTCCTTAAGGCTCCTTCTTCCGGAACTGCAAGGTGTAGCGGCGGTGAGGGGTGGAGGCCGGTTCACCACCACCCGTCATGGACCAGGGGCTCAGCCCTTCTGGGAGAGCCGGCGGGGCCCGTGTGGGGCTGCTGGTTGGCTGGAGGGTGGGAGGAGGGATTTGGTGCCCCGGGGTTTGGGCTCTCTGGGTGGGGGGAGCGTCCTGAGGAGAGAAGGGCCTGGAGCCTGGGGGTCTCCGGGGTTTTCCTCCAAGGATGAACCGCTGTGGTAGTCAAGAGTCCTGGCTGGTAGAGGACAGACTCTCACAGGCATCAGAGAGAGTCCTCAGAGTCCCCCGTGAAGAGAACCCAGGAGTTCTCTTCAATTGAATTCTTCAATTCAGTTGTATTAATATAGCCCTTAATCACAGGTACAGTCTCAACAGGCTTAACAGGCCGCATATTTATGACTCCCCCCTGACCCCCCTGCCCTGTACAGTTAGTTACATATTCAAACGGGTCTAACGTGGAACCAATCCAACGCAAGGCTCCAAAACCAGGCCCTGAGAAGATGCATCGTTATGCTTACACTACACTACAGAACACAAAGGAGACGTCAGCCATGACCTGTAACAGTCAAATTCCTGAGCTTAAGGGTTAATATCACTTCTCCTTCAGTGTACATCTCGTTATGACCATTAATGCATGTACACGCAGCAGGGTTTAGCATACATACGATACGATGCCATGATTTATAAGGCCGACAGCAGCGACGCGCGTCACTGTGCAGCTCAACGACGCATGCGCAGTAGCCACCGGGGTTATCAATATGGTGGCGAAATCTTTGCAGCAGGATTTTCCATCTGCTGTCATGTGGATTTGACCTCCTCAGCGCTACTAGCCGTTGTCATTTGCCGGGGGATCGTTTAAAGGGTCGCTGTACACGTGATTGTTTTAGATATTTGTACTGAGAAAACATGAATTACTCCACGAAGGTTGTGCAAGTGACGAACGTGTCTCCGAGCACAACGTCCGAGCAAATGCGAATGTTGTTCGGGTTTCTAGGGATCATCGAAGAGCTCAAGTTGTTTCCACCAGAGTGAGTTTATATTGCTTGATATTAGATAATTTTTTTTCTTCCAATTCAAAGCCCCGGTTTCATTCTTTTCGAGGTTAAAGGACATGGCGTTGGGGCTGTGCTGTTGTGTTGTTGCGCTCTAGGATTGCGTAACTCTACCCAACATACCCGTTATCGGTGTTAGGTGATGGGTTAGTGGAATAACATGGAGCGTATTCTTATTACCACCTAGTTAAAAACGCAATGCACGTTTAGCCTGATTGGCATGCATCCTATCAGGTGCGCTCAGATCTCCCTCTCTGCGTATCTGCTTGTTCGCCTTATCTGTTGCTGCCACCATCCTCACTTACAACCCGACTCTGACCTGAAGGCCTGACCATCTTTAACATGACTCAATGTAGGCCTATATATTTTGATATTTTCCTTTTAATTCTTAATCCAAAAATCCAATGTAACAATTTCCAACACAGGAGTCATTAAAGTCAAGTTCTCAGTGGAAATGAACGTAATTGCGCCAAGAAACTAAATACTAATTAAGGACCGTTCCGATGACTAATGGCCTTTTAAGTTGGAGACATCTGAGAAGAGCATAGGTATAGAGTGTATACCCTCAGTTGTTTTATTTATTATGGCTGCATCTCCAAGTTTCTGTAGTTTTACTTGTTTACTATGCCTGCTACATGATAGAGAACAGTAGAGATAGATTCCAAACAGTCCAGCAGCAGAAAAATACAGAAAACACAGGATAAGATACATTACAATAAAATAAATAATAAATACAATACAATTCCCTTGTAGTAGGTGTCCCCTGGCTCTTTGACAGGCTGGGCGGGGTAGTCCATTGGTGATATATGCATGCATACCTTCTCAAATATAATAAGACAAAATGTGAACGATGAATGCACTCCATATGAACCCCAAATGTTTACCTACATTTTAGAAAATGTATGTCATTAACTAATCCAGGTAAACATTTGCCTCAATAAAAAGTTAATTGAGTTGATTGTGAAGTGAAGATCCGTTTGAGGGGGGGGGAGAATTAAAACATTTTCTTTTAGATTTTTAACTTTCATGGTTTTCAAATCTTTTTGATGCGAAAATAGGCTACCTGAAATAAATAGCCGATTTTAATTTCTGGGTTACTAACCCCTCTACCATCTCAGATACGTTTTACTGTCTATGCTCAGTGTAAAAGTGGTCACAAAGCGCGGTTCGATGATAAACATAACCCAAGTCCGTGGGTTTAACAGTTCAATAACCAACACAACACAATCAAACGTGGAAGAAAAACAATGCATCAGGGTAAGGTCAAGGGGGGCGTTTGCTCCAAAAAGGTTGAGAACCACTGATTCAGATGGTAATATCAGTATCATCTGAACACATAACAACAGACACATCTCTGTTTGTGTCTCTCCCCAGTGACTCTCCCATGCCCGTGACGTCCCGCGTCTGCTTCGTGAAGTTCCAGCAGCACGAGTCCGTGGGCGTTTCCCAGCACCTCACCAACACCGTGTTCGTGGACCGCGCGCTCATCGTGGTCCCGTTTGCAGAAGGTTGGTGTCCTCTTTGTGTGCATGTGG